>CAUYQG010297209.1:0-22538 GCA_963574415.1 Tarsius wallacei
CTGAGCCACCCGCCTTGCAGCGCCCAACTGCTCTTTGCCACGCGCTGTATAATCCGGCCTTTTGCCAAAGCCTGGAGAGTCAGTGGGGAAGGTGGTTAGTTCTGCAAGGAAATGAAATGGCCCAGGGCTCCAGCGACTAACCCACCCGGGCCATCGTGCAGGAGAGGCGCCAGGCATCGCGCAGGAGCGGGCTTGGAGAGAGAGTCTGGTCCAGAGGCCCACACCTTAGCGCCAGGTTCAAGGTACGACACTTCTTTCCATGTGCCCCGGCCCCAGCACTCGACGTTTCTACACTGAAGCCATTTTTGAGAGCACCAGCAGGGAGGGGCAATTTGGGGAACTGTTTTCAGGTCAATTTCTCATCCTTCAGTTGGCATCAAGGGCTAAGGGAGGGCGGGGCACAGAGGGAGATGGAAGCTAGCCGGGGATCCCCACAAGCTCCCACCCAGCCACCCCTCACCCAGGGAGGCCCAGGGGCCAGCTCGACTCAAGGCAGTGCAGGCAGCCTCAGCCAGCCGGGGTCAGGCTCCCAAGGGTGCAGCCATGCTAGGGCACACCAGGAAGAGAGCAGAGGGGCACCCGGGTGAGCCCGGGTGCGAGCGGAGGAGAAGTGGAGCCGAGCCGGAAGACCAGGGCTGGGAACAGGGCGCCATTTACCCGGCAGAGTGGACTTCCAGAGGTGGGGAGGCTGCGCCTGCTCTTTGGGGCAGTACATTTGGCCGTTCCAGCCGTTGGGCAGCGCCCAGGGCTGGTAGCTTTCCATGGGAAGACCCAGGGGCTCGTGGCGCGACTCGCCGGGGGCCCCGAGGCCCGGCACCACCGGCATATCCAGGTAGCCAGGCACGGGCTGATGATGGTGGTAAGGCCCGGCTGCGTAGCCCTGGTGGTAGAAGGCGAACTCCTTGGCGCGGGAGCTGAACTCCTCGGCCGCTGGGCCGGCGGTATCCATGTACTTGTCCGCGAAGGCGGCGGCGGCGGCCGAGGCGGGCTGCGCGCACGACTTGATGGCGTTGGGGTGCGGGCCCATGCGGGCGCACGGGTAGTAGCCGCTGCCGAAATAGCCATAGGGCAGCGCCGCGGGCCCCGACGAGCTCTGCGCCGCCGCCGAGCAGGGGCTGCATTGCTTGGCGGCCTCAGCGCCCGCCGGGCCGGCCGGGCCCGGCCCTCCCGAGGACGACGCGGCGGCGGCGGCGGCGGCAGCGGCGGCGGCGGCGGCGGCGGCGGCGGCGGCCGACGGGGGCGCCTCCCCGGGCGCGCTGCTGTAGGCGGCCGCGGCCCCGGGCGCCAGGGGCGCCGGGTGCGCCATCAGGTTGCGGCACTGGTTGGCTGCGGCCGCCGCTGCTGCCGCAGCCGCCGCCGCCACCGAAAAGTTGCCCCCCGCCGCCGCGGCCGCCGGGTGGGGGAAGCCCCCGCCCCCGGCCCCGGCGGCCGCCGCCGCCGCCGCCGCTGCTGCCGCCGCCGCCGCCCCTTCCATGTTCTTGTTGAGTTCGTCGGCCACCAGGCCGCCGCCGTTGTCGTAGAGAAACATGACGGTGGGCTCGATCCAGCGGGGGTGGAGGAGCACGGAGGCTGTCATAGCCCGAGCCGCATGGAGAAGACCCCAGTGGCGCTGTTTTAAAAAGCCCCCAAGAAGTGAAGAGCGCGCGGCGCGGGGCCGGGGCCCGAGCGAGGGGGGCGGATCGCGCCCCGCGGGGTCGCGCCAGGCGGCCGCCCATTGGCCCGGTCCCCCCCCGCTCCGCCCACGGCGTATGCAAAGCGGGCGGCTCCAGCCCCGGCTCCGCGCCGTGCACCCGCCGTCCCCGCCGCGGCCCGCGCCGTCCCCAGCGCCAGCGCCAGCGCCAGCAGCGGGCCGCGCACCGTTCACCCAGGGGAGAGGCGGGGGACGCGGGCGGGTGGGGGTGGAGGACCGTACGGGTGGGGCAGGCAGGGAAGGGCGGCCCCCTCGGCCCCCCTTCCCTTCCCTTATCCCAGTGGGCCCAGACCAACGCAACGAGGCGGGGAGGGGACGAGGGCGCGCGTTGGGTTGCGATCCGAAGCGGTGGGGACAGGTCAGGTAACTCTGCCGGCGGCCAGGGATGGGAGGGTGACGAGGACGGGACCAGCCTTGCTCGGGCCGGGTGTTTCTTGGGGCCGCTGGAGCTGTTTTCTTTCCAGGAACCCGCGCGACTTTTTGCAGCCAGACCCTAGGACGGACGTAGGCGCTTTCGGCTTCGACAGCGTCGCGATTTCGCTCTCTTTCCGGGGGAACAGTGGCAGGGCGTTTGCTGCTTGTCGGCTTCTGAGGATATGCCTGGCTCATGGGTCCCAAGAAAGCTAGGACTGCATTGAGGAGCCCCCTTCCTTTCCCTGTCCACAGTGTTAGTGGGCAATTTTGCATTTAGACCCATAGACTCATTACACCCACTATCACACACACACACCCACACACATACACACTGAGCGTACACGGATGCACTCACATTCACACACGTATGCATGCAGCCTGTTTCTTGCTCTGGCCCGGCAATCTCCTCCAGAGACTTTGAGGTAGAGTGAGGGATCCGTGTGTGCCATTCACCCATGCTCCCCGCATCGCCAGGCTGGCTGGCTCCTCCCGGAAGGGGCTTAAGAGGGACAGGCCTCAGCTGGGCTGCTGGCTGGGACTCTAGTCCCCCTTCTGGGACCAAACACAAGCAGCTTCATAAATTATGGACCGGACCTGACTCTCCAGGGACCTGGGAACCCACTATTTCACTCTGTTTGGGGCCACCTCCTGTGTTCCTGTCAAGTAGAATCTCCAACCTGGAGAGAGTACCCAGTCCCTCTCTGCCTAAGAACCAGCCCAAGAAGCCTTTTTTCCTCTGTGCCTGGGAAATGCGACCCTTTCCTGGGAGCATGGTGGGGTTTTGGTGCTAGAAGAACCAAGCAGGAACCCCTCTCGCAGCTGCCATGTTTAGGTGAGAAATTCTGGGGGTCCTGCTGCTTTGGGGCCACATACTTCCACTTCTGATTTCACTTCAGTGAGATGGTTAGATGCCCAGAAGGGGAAAGAGCATTCAAAGTGAAAGTGGGTGCCTTACGGGAACTTCAGAGCTGGGGAGAGCGCAGGACTCCCTTCCACCCCAGGCGGACTGGTGAGCAGTCAGGCTCGGACCTGCCCTCTGATACACGCTTGCAGACTCAACCCTAAGCTCAGGGGACTGTGCATACTGCCCCCTCCCCCCATCTGCTCTCTAAGACCCCTGGGCTTCCTGCAGGGTCCAGACCAATGCGGCTGGGCTCCAGTTTTTATCTGTCCTGATCCCGGGTTTGCCCTGACCAATGTAAGTGTCGCCCAATAAAACCTTCTATGACCCCCCAGCCTTCCCCCACAGACCCAGTGTGCCCTTTCCTTCTTGACTTTTTAGCAGTTCTGGGTAAATGTTGATTTGCCCCCAGTTTACCTTCTTCCTGACTGGCCATTTGAAAACTAAGGGACCAGCTTCTGTAGGGACTTGATTTTCGCGTTACTTTCCAGCCCTTCCACCGCCCCCCTTCCTCCCTCTAAGTGGCATTGTAAAACTCACGGTGACAAAGAGACAGAGTAGGGTTCGAGGCCCCAGTTCCTGGGGACTTGAAGGCGGTTTTACATATGGGTCAGACACGGCTGGAGGCCAAGGTCAAGTTGAAAGTTGCAGTCTAGCCAGCATGAGAACTGCCAGGCAAGCCTGGAAACCCAGGCGGCTGCAAAAGACCCACCGCCCACCTCCCCGCACTCTTAATCCCCCGCCCCCTTTTAAAAAAAATTCTCATATCTGGCTCTGTTCAGCTGCCCAGCATTTTTTGCTGCCTTCGTGGAGTTTTTGGGGCAGTGTTTACTGACTCTTCTTCTCTGCCTCCACCCTGCTCTTGGCCAGGGTTGCGAGCCTCTTCTATTTTCCAGCCAGACCCGGAAAAACGAAAACACAGCTTGGGGAGCCCCCACTAGCCGGCGCCTGTGCCAGCTCACCTCTGTCCATAGCGCAGCTGCCGGTGCACACAGCCGCCAAGGCCAGCTCCGCCGGCGTCCCTCCCCCTCCCACTTTACCGGAGCCGCGAACCCTGCGGAAGGGCCTCAGCTCCACAGACTGCCAAAGTCAACTGGGTCCCTCCTCACCAAAAATGGTGAGATAATATTCCATCTTGTCCACCGAGAAGCCTCAAGCAGGTTTGTCTGGGAGGGACGGTGCTGGGGAGGGGGAAGCCTTTGGATTGCATCTCAAATTTAGCTTTTCTCGGCAAATGCGGCACCTCCACCAAGGAAGAGCTTGGGGGCCTGAATTACTGAGACGTATAGTGGTATGGTGCACCTTTAGTGATCACATTATCTGGATATTTTCTTAGTTATCCGTGTATCCTTGTCAATTTTTTAAAGTTCCCAAGACAAGGTTACTTAGAGGAAGGCCTTGTTCTCCTCTTGTTCTGGATCTTCATATACATATGATTTTTCCACCAGGTATGTCAAAGTCGTCCTGACATGCTTACATTGTTTTTAAACCTCTGCCTGTCTTGCTAGATATAGAGTGGTAGCAACCAATCAGTGGGGATGGTTTACGGAAGAACGAGCTCTGTGAATAATTTTGGGTCTGAGTTTCTTGAATTTCTACTCCCTTTGAAGCAAGAATAATACCCCCTCTCCATCTTCTGCTGAGAGAGATAAGACATTTATTAATGGTTCCCAATGAAGCTTCTTTCCCTGCCAGGCAGCCACCAAACTAGCTGTGGAAAAATAAAGATCGGAGAGCAACGAAGAATTAAGTGTGCTCTGGGAAGATCCTCCCAGATTTCCTCCCCGTTTCCCAACAGCAAGATAAAGATTTGCTTGCCTGCCCAGTAAGTGAGGTCTGATCTTCTGAGCTGTCTACCCCTCTGATTTTTTTTTTTTTTTTCTTTTTGTCCTCCAGGCTCAGGAATTCATATAGGATCGAAGGGAGGCATCATCAACTTAACAATTTTATCTTCAGACTCCTCGTGGGTTAGGATGTGGAGGACAAGGCAGCTACAGAGATCTGCGGGCAGCAATGGCCCCTTGAGCAAGAGAGTCAAGCAGAGGTTTGTACGGGCGGGGGTGGGAGAGGCTGTGGTCACTTTTCAGGCTCTGCCTGGTGTGCCTAGATTTCCCCAGAAAAGCCCTGAGAGGGCAGCACTGGCAGGACCGGGAGGGCGGCAGCTGCAGCACGGCCTTTGTTCAAGGAGTTGCCAGAGCCTCTCTCTTGCTCCAAAGTGCCTTGGCCAACAGGGCTTCTTATCTCCCAGAGTGGGCCAGGGCGCCCTGTAGGACATGGCTGACCAGAAACTGCACGGTGAAGAAAGAGACCTGGGCTGAGTTTCTCTGGATGGGGGACTCTGTGCCTGCCTGGTTCTTGGGGCCCTGAGCTCCCAGGGTTGGAAGAGAAAAGGACAAAGGGAAGCCAATTTTTAATCGAGTTTGATTTTCATTAGCAAATGAAATTTACCTGCTCTCACTTTAACTCAGAGAAGGCTGTCAGCGCTACTCCCTGGCACTATTTCTTTGCATCCATCCAGGATTAGGATACACATTCTTCAGTTGGTTCTAAAGACACTTTGTATTTCAGGATATTCATGTGTTTCTAATGTATCCAAGCAGCTTTACAAGCCGCATTTGCTGAACATCTTAACCCTCTCCCTCCCACCCTTGGCGGGCTAGGGCACAGAGATAAAGGCAAGGGAAGAAGAAAGATCCAGAGGAAAAAAACCGGCTGAGGGACTGAGGAGAGAGAAAGAGAAAAGAAGCAATCCTCACACAGGGCAGCACTTCTGAAAATCTGCATTTGAGCAGACCATTTGGGAAAGGAGCAAGTGGGTGGCTGCTCCGTTCACCGTGGGCTTTTTGAATATCCCCACCCGGGCGGAAGCTGTACCTTGTTTAAGGGAAAAGGGTAGGTCCGGAAACCTGGGCCGAAGCTGGCCAGTGGGCAGGGAGATGGTGCATCCCAAGTCACTCACTCAAACTTTCCTTCTGGATTTTCGTGCATTTGAAGCAATAACGAGGCAGCAAAAGGCTGTGGGGATAGTTTAGGACCATGGGAGGTCCTTTGGCACTGTGGTGACCAATTGCAAACATGGTGAAAGTGGAACTGCAAAGTCGGGGAAGACCCCCACAGTTCTCCATCTTGCCTTTAAGATCCCTTCTTGGGGTGGATTTTGACAGCAAGTTCTTGGAGAAGTAGCTCTCTTGCTGCCTGCCGGGATTTTTTCCTGGCAGAGCCACTAGTGCACAAACCCTCAGAAAGGACTGCAGAAGCCCAGGAAAGACCCCAGTTCCAGGCCGGCCCTGCCCTGTTTCCCCCAGAGAGCCCCCGAGCAAGGAGACTCTCTTCCCCCGTTTTAGAATAACCAGACGCAGGTCCCATAAGGAGCATCACCCCAGCACAGCGCCGGCCAGAGGCGCCCGGGCTCCCCAGGGTTGGCTCAAACTCCAGCCTCCAAGACCCAACTCTCGGAGGCCTGAGTGATTCTGAGGCCGGCGGTGGCGGTGATAGCGGCCGTGGCCGTGGTGCTGGGAGAGCTCCCGGCCCCGACAGTGCCACCGCTCTGCTTTCCACCGGACCTGGAAACTCAGCTTTTGGGGAAAGGACCGGGACGTGCGTTACAAGCAGAGGCAACTTGGAGAAAGACTCAGCCGGAAGGAGGAAACGCCTTCTCGCAGTGCGCGGACGCCAGCTGGGGGCACCGGCCTGCTGGGCTGCGGGGCTCGCGCCACCCAGGGAGTGAGCTGCCCGTCACTTGGCCGGGGAGCAGGGAGAGCGCAAGATCGCCCGAAGAATTCCGTGCGGCTTCGACTTGAAAAAGGACGTGGGAGTCCCGGTACCCGACTCTGCCTGTCCCTGCCAGTACCCGAAAGGAGCCCTATCCTCGGGTCCCCACCCCCACCCCCACCCTGGCTTGATGCTCAGGCCCGCAACAAAACAGGAAATCAGCGCTGGGCTGTGGATTCTTTAAGTCAACAAATGCACGGAAGACGTTCGAGCGTTTGAAGGAAACAGGGGGTTTGCACGTAAGCCTGGCCCCGCCGGGCTCCGGCGTTCTCGCCGAGCAACCGGAGCGGGAGCCCGGCGGCCTGGGCCCACGGGAGCCCACCTCTCCCTGGGACACTGAGAACCCCCACGCTCATGTTCTAAGTTGTGAATTCTTATAATACACAGAGCAACCGAGGGGAGGAAACTCAAGCGGCTACGAGAAAGGGGACTCAGGACCCTTCAAATACACATTAAGGTGTGATCCGACTTTTACGCGCACGTTCCGTGCTGTAATCATAACGGTGTGTGCGCCTTGATATGCACACACAGATTCACACATCCAACGTACACACACACACACACACACACACACACACACAGCGAATCTGCACATCCAGTGTCATGTGGGTGGGTGAAATAAAGGCTTCACACCAGGCTCTAAGAAAAGACATTTCGCCCTGTCGGACAAGCCTGATGACATACCTCGCTGGCGCATCCCCCTTCTCATTCAGATCCTTCCCACCACTCACCGTTCCCTCTCCTGTGGCTTTGTAAATACACCTGTCCCCAGCTGAGCCCTGGACTGGCATTTACCTGACTCCGATGTCCTCCCCAAAATCTCCGGCTGGCTCTGGGGACCCTCGCCGAGCGGGTCTGGGGCGCCCGACGCTTCGCCGAGAGCAGTCGCCGTTCCTTTGTCCGGCCGCTCCAACCCCGTTCGGCCCAACGCTCAGAGAAACGAAGCAGCGCCATAAAAACTTTTGATATTAGTTTTTATGGGTATTTACACTCTGGTGAGGGGCGCCGAGTGCGGAAGCTCCATTAATCAGTCCCCAACCTCGGGTTTAGATACTCAGTTTATGGGTTGGGAAAGGGAGCTTTCCGGAAAGAAAGTATCAGGGATGGCCGTTGATTCCACAGGAACGAAAAGGGACGCCGAAGATTAAATGGGCAACTACAGGTGCTAACCCAAGCTCCACTATTTTTAAATGCCCTTTTGGCTGGGGTACTTTTTCCACTTTTGCCCAACACAATTTTTAACAAATCTTTTTATTATAGGATTTCCTAAACACACACACACACAAATATATGACCTCTCTATGACCAACTCCCAGCAACAATTCATACTATAATTTCATCTTCCATTATTTATTATCTACTCCCATCTTTTTTATTTTTTTAGTATTTTAAAGTGAATGCCATACATCACATCACTGCACTCCCAACATAGGATTTTGAGGATATATTATATTTCAAGATTGGGCAGAAGGACTTGAATCACAATTTAGAATTACAATCTTGCAATTACAATCTAGAAAGAACTTGAGGACTTACCCAGGAGTAAGGTGGACAAAAAAAAGGGGGCTTGGGGTGTGGTCTTGTCTTGCCTAAAATTTTATCTCATCTTTATAAAAGATACATACACATAAAGAAGATTTATGTTACCCTTTTCTGTGAGCAAATCATCCTTTAATCAAAGATTTCTGTTCCTGCTTCAGGATTTTGGAAGAACACGAAAACCATGCCTCAGTCATTGGCAGGTCCTAAGTTGACATATATTCACATATTAGTGGACAAATGACTATTTTCCATTTCAACAGACCTCCACCCCTCATAGAAACCCAAAAGAGATTTCCTACAATTAATCTGGGAAAGGACAATTTGTACTGCTCACAGCACAGCAACCACAGTTTTCAAGAAAAAAGGGGGGGGGGCAATTCTGTGCATTAAAAAGATCTCTCCAGCAGTAAGATATTGTTAAAAGGAATTAATAAAGGTATTGTGGGTTCTTTTGTTTTAATCTAGTGGCTTAATTGACAATGCACATGATTCTCCCCAGCAAACTCTAAAGGTGGTTTAATGGAAAGTCTTGGCAACTTTAGAAAGCAAAAACAGAAAATAGCAAATTTTTGAATTTGACAAGTCTCACTCCACTCAACTACTTAATAAATTTGAACCCCATTTGTGTGAGTCGGCAGAGTGTAATTTTATATTTTGGTTGTTTATGGTTCCTTAGTTAATTTTTTTTAAGGAGTTGTTAAATATCTGGGGCATTTTCACATTTTTTTTTTTTTTTTTACATTTTTACGATAAGCATATAACTGTTCGTGGCCTTAGAAAAGAGCTATTTGGTCAAACTCATAAGGGGTGTGTAAATTAAATGAGAAGAAATGTGTACATATTTTTATATCAATTTCTAACAACTTCAGTAGTATGCAGTAAAAGCCCTGGAAATGTTGGCCATGTGTCCCCTGCCCATGGTCTGTGGGGTATCAGCAAGATCAACCCCTACCTGGGGCTCAGGCATGGTGACTGGTTTGGGGTCCCAGGTCTCCAGATTCTAAGATAGAGTTCACCACGGGGGTGAGAGCTCACGTCAGGGTCAGGGTGGAGACAGCAAAAGCTAGAAGATTCTGGAGGAAAAGGGGTAGGGGAGGAGAGAAGAAGCCACAGACAAGCTGAGAGACTAAGAGGAAGGGAGAGTTGAGAAGCAGAAGAATAAGAAGCAACAAAAGTATGATTCTCAACCAAAATTTAAGCCATGGTAGCCCAAGGAAGGCCTGTGTTTTTGCTGCTCAGCAGAAGCCCGTTGTCTGTGGAAACCTGACTGGGGGGCCCCTGCTGGTGAGTCTCTTTTGCAATTTAGGCTGCAAGTCTCCCTGTGATTTCTGTAACTACACAAACATAATCTGGGCTCTGAGAACCCAATTGTTGTCCAGAGTTAAATACAGGCTTGAACTTCAGCCCACAGAGAGCCCAAACATGTGAATTCCTGCTGGTATCTGCTTTGGAGGCATAGGTTGGGAGCCAAGTTTGGGACAGCCCCTCAAGCCTGCTAGCAATTATGTGCTCTCAGCCACTTTTTAAAAGGCCATATTTCTTTACATTTCTAGGATCTAATGTGAGGTTATGTCGGGTCATGGGACCCTAGGCTGGTGCAAAGTAATTTGATGTCACCGAGAGCAAACAGACTCGTTTGTCACCCTGAGGAATAGAAGTCCCTGAAGTCTGTCCTGGGAGTGGAGCAGAGTGGGGTTGGCTGGGGTTGCTGAATCCAGTCAGGGGTCCAGTGTGGGCCTGAACATGTGGACTAGAAGGGGTTTTTCTGGGTTGTGTGTGTGTGTGTGTGTGTGTGTGTGTGCTTGCGTGCACACACCATGTTGGAAGGAGTGAGGGATGGGCTCTGCTCCAAGCATACACACCAGCCCATCTGAGCTCAGCATGGGACCCGGACTGCTCCAGGCTTTTGGACCCCAGGCTTATTTGTGACAGAATCCAGGTCTCAGTTTTTCATTCTCTGAAGTTAAATCTGGTTAACCCAGTTGCAGCTCTTCCCCTACCCCTCAACCATGGCTGCTTTAATTGTCTGTTGCCGGTTCCATAAAACCTAAGGAAGTTGTCCTATCTGAAAGAATAAGGTTTATCCAGCCATCAGATGATTGGGGTAGGGGGCAGCAGGAGTCATAGCCCTTGTACCCCTTGGAGGATGCACTTTGGCAGGTGATGAGAGCTGGCAAATGTCTCAGTGAAGAACTTCAAGGCATTTGCCAAGAATGGTCTCATCCACTGTTTCCAGTTTCATTTCTTGGGTGAGGGAAGGGGGATGGTAATCCAAGTAAAGAACAAGGTCCCCTGAGTCCTCATTTGAAAATCCAGAAGAGTCCAAACTCTGGAGGAGCATGGGTAGGTGACCTGATGTGCAAAATAAGGAGGGAGGAGGCCACTTCCCACAGTCCTGGTGTGGGAAGTGCTACTCCCTAGGACTTGAGTATGGTAGGGAGGTGTCCTCCTACAGAGGGCCTGTAAAGTCTACCAAGAAAGCCCCACGATGTCCTGGGATTCATGCACTGATGTGTGGAGCACAGTCCCTTTTTTGTATCATTGGGGAAAGGAACATTCTGGTGCTGCTTTTCTCGCTGACATTTCTAGGATGATATGCCACAACAAACAGACTGAGCAGGAAGACTTTAGACTCAGCCAAAGTAGTCAGCTAGGAGGCCCCCAGAAGGGCGACCCCCAATTGAGCTAGGTAAAGTCAGCCAACGGAGACGCTGCAGTTGGCATCTCTGAGGCACATGGGGAGACCCCCCCTCCCCAGAGAGTTCTCTATCTTTAGGCCTTAAGGTTAGGAGGCGCTGGTGGAGCCGGGAGAGCTGAGATGGCAGGACTCCCCACATGTGGGGCTCATTTCCACGAGGTCGTGAGAGAGCCCAGTCCTCCGCGGAAATTCGAATCTGGTTGCGAGGAGGCTGCCAGGATCAGGACTGGCCCGACGGCCCACGACGAAGATGGTCGAAAACGCCGCCTGCGCGTCCTGGAAAGCTGGGCCCCCGCCTCTGCCAGCGCGCCCGGCAGACAGCAGTCCGCAACTCGCGAGATTTTGCATTCGAGTCCCTGGCCTCGCCGGGCTTCTGCGGAGATCTGTTGGTCCCCAGAGCCACTCAGGACCCCCGAGGGGAACCCACATATGGGCGCTCCAGGGCTCCGCTCGCTTTAGGATCAGGAGTCCCAGGAAAGGTTGGATGGGAGCCCGGGGATCCTGGTCCCCCGGGCGTTCAGTCGGCTACCGGGACCCCAGCCAGGAAGAGGAAAGCCCATAAAAGCCGGACTTTTCTTCTCAAGCTGGAAATAGCGCCTCGGCCCTGAGTAGGAGCCCGGCCCCGGTCCTGCAGCCTTCCCGACAGTCGAGTCAGGGAGGCCAGAGAGACAGGGGCTTCTCTTGGCGCCCTCCACACCCCCACTCAATCCAGGCGCGGTGGCAGTCGCCATAAGCTGTGGCGGAGGATGCTCGCCGGACGCCGCTGTAGTTGCGACGTCTTCCCACTAGATGTCTTCCCAGTTAATCGGAATTGAAGGGCGCAGTCTGCTCCCGATGCCCGAGACTCGGTTTCCCTCGCCGCTTTTTGAAGTCTGGCGCTCCCTTGTGAAAGCAAACCCTTCCCTTCTTTCTTATGCTCCCCTCCCCGCCCTTGGGCTCCAAGTTCTGGCCCTGGAAACCCACCAGAATCAAATGCTGGCTCCCCGCGGGCCCGCGTCGGGGCGGCTCACGCCATTGGAATCTTTTTATGACCTTTGATGTGTTTAAATAACATGGCCAGGCTGAGCACACACCTCGGATTAAACTTTAATCGGCTGCAGTCAAGGTCGCCCAGGTGGTAAACGCGTTTCCTCCGACGTCTCCAGGCAGACACTGCGGGGTCCAAGGTCTGGGGGCACAGCCCCAGGCCCCCATCATGCCCTCCTGCCTCTGCCAGGCCTGAGTGGGGGCCAGGTCCAGGGCCACCCCATTGAGCTCCAAAGAGGACTGAGGAAATGGGATCGGAGGTGGACACCCAGGGTGGGCTAATGACCTGAGCACAGTTTTTATAGCTACTAGACAGAATAGTAAAAAATTCCAAGAGGCACTTCCAATTTCCCCTGACTCCAGAAAATGATTGAAGGTCCAAAGTCATGGTTAGCACCTTGGTTATTTCTCACTCCAGCTCCCATGGCTCTGCTCCCCCAGGAAGGAAGGGGTGCTGTTAATGATGGTACAGCCAAGTTCACTGGTTGTTTTGAAGGTTTCCTAACCCATTAGCTGCAGGTCAGGATCTAGCACCCAGGCTATAGCAGCCCTTCTGTGTGCCAGACCACACAAGGTTAGCTTCAAGTTCATCTGGCTGAACCACTGGGTCTGAACAGATCTTTCCGAGCCAATACACCTGTCATGGAGAGTTGTCTTGGGCAGTCTTTAGGGAAAAACCCTAAGGACAGGGCAGCATGTATAGTGAGAGCGACCACTGTGCTTTCAAAAAGGGGTATGTACATAAGGGCTGCAGGACAGAAAAGTCATCAGTAACAGTGGCTTCCTCTGGGAAGAACTAGTGGTCAGAGGGTCTGAGTGGAGAATTCCTTTTTTGTATTGTTTGTGAAGTGCACCAATTACATGCTTCGCTATGGGATACCCCACGTATCTCATGACCAGACATACCTTTGAGGAATTTCCTCCACACAGCAAACCTGACTTGGATTCAGCAGAGAACTTTGAAATAAAGCACCCTATAGTTTGGACCTCAGCCTTATGGGCATTCCCTGGGAGAGGTTCTCCGGTCTTTCTCTGGATTTGCCTCCTAACTTGGAAACGAACGTGCCAGGAACTCTATTATCTCAAAACGAATTAAAGCCTGATCTTTAATTCCTCCCCAAGTCCTGAATGCCTAAGTGTTTGTAGACAAGCCCCCCACATACTCCTCCAGACTAGAGATTTCCACAGCCCTTCTTTGCATGTATGTTTGTTTTGCTGATTCTTGTCTTTAAGAGGACCCACATACTAGGCTGGGCTGCTGGCTTCTTGAATTAGAGATAATATTATCACCATCTAAATTTAGTTCTAAAAGTGCTTCTTGGTGGAGCCTTCTGGGGCTGGTAATATTCTTTATCTTGATCTTTGTAGTAGTTACACAAGTGTATACATATATAAAAATTCAGCAAGCGGGGTGCTTAAGGTTTGTATGCTTTGCTATATGTAAGTTATACGGCAATAAAAAAATTTTTAAGTGCTTCCTCATAACAACCTGTGAAGTAGGTCCCGGGGTTATTATAATCATCTCTATTTTACAGACAAGGCAACTAAGACTCAAGGGAAGCTAGAAAGTCCCAGGCCTCCGAGAAAGAAACTAACCAGCCAGAAACTAGCCAGCCCAGCTTCCTCCTCCCAGTCTTGCTACTTCCATAGACAGTTCTTTCCTCTCTCAAGTGGCAGGAACCAGCTCGATGTGAAGATGCTCTTTGCAGAGTGGTTGTGAGATGGGAACATGTGATCTGCCCCTTCTTCAAATTTTTTAGTAAGGAGAAGACCAGGAAGGGAGTGGTGTCCAGAGGTGGTGAGGCCTAGAGGGCCTTGGTTATGCACCTCCAATAAGGAAGATGGCCCCCAGAGCTCAGAATATATTTTCTTCTTATTCCAGTCGTCGCTGCCCACAGGCACCGCTCCGCTGAGCCCCAGGCGGGGGAGACCTCTCCAGGGGCCACACCCTCCCCCCAAGGGACCCCTGCCTCCACGGCTTCTCAAAACAACAGCGAGGTGGAGGTGGGGGTGCGCTGAAACAACGGTGGTCGCAGTTGGATGGTCGAGGGCGTAGAAAGCGGTGGTTATTTATTCCAGGCACGGTCGCAAAAGGCTTCCAAAAATATCGAGCCGAGATATTTTATTGTCCAGCCTGTCTGCAGCCTGTAATTATGCGTTCAAGATGTTTAATGTGTGCAAATGCATTAGCCGCTTTCGCTGGTGAAAACCCTAGCTGGGGGCGGGGGAGAGGCGAGTCTGGAGATAATTATGTCGTACAGTCGCAAACATTATTCTGCTCTTACTGTAAACGGCCCGGGCCACCTTTACGAGAAGCCAGGAAAACTCAGAGGGCGACTCGCAGCGTTTACGCGGGCTAACTGGGTTCTTTTTTGCTTCTCCCCCGGATTGTTCGAAGTGTCCATCGGGCGACGTCTGTGCCAGGTTCAGGGGAGCGCCAGAGGCGCCCTGCCGAGGAGCGCAGCGGAGCGGCCGGCGGCCGGCGCCGGTCCCCGGTGCCCGCTGCCTTCGGAGGCCAGATCCTGCGCGCCGGCGGGCACTGGGTGCCGGCTGGAGCTGGTGGCGCGGAGCGCGGGTGGCAGGGGCTAGGTCCCTTCTTGGGCAGGGTCGGGCGCTCCCACTGTTCAGGGCTGTTCCGGGCTCTTCTGTATCCTCCCAGTCGGGCCGCGCTTCCTATCTCCCCAGACCCGACTCCTCCGAGGCTGCTCCGGTTTGAAATGCGACTGCTAGGCCGAGACCCTGGGCCCGAGAGCAGTTCTTGAAAGATGCAGACTGAGCTCTCGCTGGAGTGGGGTGCGCGGTCGGCTCTCGCAAGGCTGACCCAGGGTGAACTTGCTATTTCGGTCCCGGGTGCGGGGCCAGGCAAACAGCTGGGATGGAGGACCCACGCCTCCACCCGGGGCTATCACGTCCGTGTCCTGGCCGGGCCACCTCCCTCCTCCCCAGGGGCCAGGGCTATCCGGGAACCTTGTAAGGCCTTGTGCTGGCACCCATCTCCCGCCTCCCCCCACGCTTTACAACATACACACCTCGGAGGCCTGGTATGTGGGTGCCGCCTTGCCCGAAAAGTGAGAGTGACTAGTGCAGGGACAGCAGGCAGGGCCGGTGACCGGCAGCCTGAGGGATAGAGGCGAGCGTTTGCAAGCCAACGGCAGCCACATTGCCCCCTCCCCCCAATTCCCATTTCAGCTCAATCTTTTAGGACAAAAAACAAGGCTGCTGGTGTGGTTCAGGGGCGTCTCTCAGCCAGGGTGTGACCCCGGCAGGAAACTCCTCAAGGGCGGCCTTCGAGAGGCAGGTGTGACGCTGTTGTGCTCGCCCAAGCGTTTCTTCGCTGCAGAAGGGCAGGCTCCCCACCCCAAACATTGGATCGGGCTTCCCTTAGCGCAATCTTAGCCCAAACCATCCGCAGCAGGCCTGTGTCCTCTCGTTTGTTCTTAGAAAAGGATCAGATTTTGAAACTCGTTTTAGGTCGCTGACTCAGAACATAAAACAAAATAAAGCCAGTGGGCGCTCGTTGTGTGGTATGGGTCACGTAAGAAAACCCGTGTGGGATCCTGGGCACATTTTCTGAGGCCTGGCAGCACTGTTGCAGCCCCAGGGCACGGAGGATAGGCGGGTGTGGAAGGATCTGGGAGGATGATGAAACCCCAGGGAGGGAAATGCTCATACAGAGGAGAAAAGCAAAACCCACCAGAAGTGATTTGTTCCTTCTCCAAATGAATCACCCAAAGAGAATCCCCGAGGGCTGCAGTTATGGGGCTTGGGGTCTGGGCTTCAGATCCATCAATGGTGGGGGTGGTTCCCTGAGATATGTGCTCCCAATCTCCCCCTTGAGGGTGCAGGGTCTTGCAACAAGGGAGAGCAAAAGGCTAGTGGGAGTCCTAGGTGGCTGCAGCCCCAAAGTAAACCCCATGCTTTGAGTGCCTCTGCCTAATAACATTTCCAAGGCTTCCCTGGGCCTGGAGGGGAGAGTCAGTCATGACATTTAGGGACAGCAAGACCCTGGCAGGAGGTGCAGACTGAAAGCTTTTGGACTCCCTCTCTTGTTCTCTTCTTCCTCTTTCTGTCTCCCTCTTTCTGTCTCTCTCTCTCACCTTCCAAGGGAGTCAGGCCCCCAAGTGCAAGTGCCTTTGCTCCCAGGCCCTACCTGGATGGGATGGAGAGACCGGGAAGTTTGAGGAAGGGTATCACTAGTGATTCAGATTTCAGAGACCTTAAAGGTGGCTGCAGCTTAAAGCCTAAAAACAAAAACAAAAACAAAACAAGCTTTAGCCACGGTCCAGGCCCCACAAGCCTGTAGCCTGCAGTGCCTAAAATGTTGAGCCATCTTCTAACCCAGAGGTTCCCAGTTACTTCAGAGGCTGAGTAGAACTTCCCAAGCAGAAGGGGCTAGGGGAAAAAGCCATTGCATCTATAGATTTCCTGGCTCAGTTCAAAATCTGTGCTCACATAAAAAGAGGACATGTGTCCTATTTCTGCTCTCTCGAATGTGATTTTTCTGCCTCTCTTTGTCTTTCACATAGACGCATGCCCTCACAGAAATCCGAGATTTGATCCTCCCTATGGGAAGGATCAGGAATCTGATCAGGACCTTCTTTGCTCTCTTCCTCCTCTGTTCTCCAGCGCCCTCAGAAGAGTCCATAGAAAAACAGAGAGACCCATGGGGAGTCTCTTGCTGCTGGAAACGACTCTGTCTGGGACCCAGAGACCAGAAATGGTGAGTGGTTTTTTTTTCAAAGGCTGCTTGAGTCCTGGGGTGGATTGCCTGAGCCAAGAGGTCCTCCCTTGCAGCTGTGCCCATCCAGGGAAAGGGGTGGAAAGGGTTTGGAAAGACTCTAGGACAATGGGTAAACAGGGCCACCTGGACAGCCTCGATTTCTCAGCTCTCTAGATCTCTTGCCGGAGGGATTCTCTGGCTGGGAGTGATCATTGCCACTTCCAGTTTCCAGATTTGGTTTTCCGGCCCAGGAAAATTGGAGCCTTGTTTAAATCTTTTCCTAGAAGTTGTACACTCATTCTTTGGCTTTCTGTTTCCTATTAGCCAGAGACTCATGTAAGATAATCTGGGTTTCTCCCTCCGACCTCTGAAACATGTAATTTGGGGGAGATACTGTATTTAAAATGCCAGTCCCCGTAATGAGCCCAGCTTAGCAGTGTGAGCTCCCACCCTCCCCTTAATGAACAGAGCTGTTGAGAAATAATTTCACTTTGATCTAGTTTGTGACCTGAGTTTTTGGCTTAAAGAAGACTGGGCGGCTAATTGGATTCTTCAGTTGCCTTTAATCTCCACCTCGACACTTGGAACCTGACCAAGCTGAATTAAAACAAGTCTGATAAACAAGATGTAGCTGGCTCCCAGGTTAACGGCAACAAGAAAATCCCCACCACCACTGTGGGGTTTAATGATCACAGCGTGGTTGGCACCTCACAAAAAACATGAGGCTGTAGGCCCACAGAACCTGCAGCACGGAAGTCCAGAATCCTGTCCCCCTCCCTCCCAACACCCTGGATGGAGCTTAATTAGAAAGAGAAGGAGGGGCAGAGGGAGATGGGGAAGAAAAACTTACAGTTGTTGAGAGAGGTTGGGCTGGGGGTTCATCTCAAAGGGAGGCAGGACGTTGAGGAGACTCTGTCCCTGGGAGAGGAAGCAGGCTGAGAGTCTTTGAGGGCTGGACAGTAAAGGTTGCAATTTGAATTTCCAACTGTGCTCCAAGAACTAGGGGATGCGGTAAGGAAATAGGATATGAGGGGCAGGGTTATGCTGCCCTCTGGGCTGGGAATCATGGATTTCATTTAATCTTTTCAGATGCCAGGGTTTAGTGTTCTAGAGGCAAAGCAGGAGGAAGGAGTCTGCTGGGACCTCCCCATTCTTAGTTTGGGGCCCGAGAAAGGGTTCTCTTGGGCTTCCCTCTTGATGCTCCAGTCTGCTCCCTGCATAAGTAGCTGGAGGAGTTCTGAGGGAATGCTTCCTCCGAGGAGTAGGGATTTGCTCTAGGCCAGGATTTCTTAAACCTCCACAATATTGATATTTTGGGTCAGATAGTTAATTCTTCGCTGCGGAGGTTATTCTGTGCATCATAAGATGTCTCCGACCACTATCTTTGGCCTCTACTTACTAGATGCTAACAGCACCTGCCCTGATTGTGGCAACCCAAAATGTCCCCAGACATTGCCAAATGTCCCCCCTGAGGGGACAAAACTGCCCTCACTTGAGAGACACCAGTTTAGGCCTCTGTGAGGCAGGCATTTCTGGGAAAAAAGTGGAGTGCTTTGCCTGAAATGATGTTTGCAAGGTTTCAGAAAGCGATGGGAGTAGGATGGAGTACTTCCTCTCCTTCCTTGGACCTCTCCAGCCAGCCAAATCATGAATAGTTTCTCAGCAGGGTGGTCCTGAATCCCCACTGCAACATTTTCATTCAGGCTTTGTACAAGCATGTAGCTTCCAGAGCAGATAATCTAAATATTTATTTATTTTTGAGTCTGGGTCTCACTCCATCACCCAGGCTGGAGTGCAATGATGGGGTCACAGCTTACCACAGCCTCAACTTCCTGAGCTCAGGAGATCCTTCTGCCTTGGCCTCCCAAGTATGTGGGATTACAGGTATGTGCCACCGTGCCTGGCTAATTTTTTTTTAATTTTTATTTTTGTAGAGACAAGATCTCACTATGTTGTCCAGGTTGGTCTCAAACTCCTGGGCTCAAGCAGCCTTCCTGCCTCGGCCTTCCAAAGTGCTGGCATTACAGGTGTTAGCCACCATGCCCAGCCTCTAAACCTTTTAGACACACTGAATTTAGGATACGTGTGTGTGTGTGTGTGTGTGTGTGTGTCTATCTGTCTGTCCAAGACAAGTACTGGGGCAATGATATTCAGGTCTCACCTTTTTTGACAGCGTTGAAAGTCCTTTCCTTGGCATACTTGGCCTTGAAGTGGGAAATGACTGGCTTTGGTGCAACCCTTGCTGTTGAAGTTCTCAGGGAATGGAAAGCCTATTGCACATACTGGAGGAAGAAGTGGCCTCCAGGATGCTGTTCGGGAGATTCTTATTCAGTAGGTGGTCACACCCATCTCTTCCCTCCAACTCTGAGATCCCCAACCTGACTCTGAATGTACTCCTCTCACATAGGCTTTTGGAAACTGTTAAGGTGCAGGAAAGTAGGCATTTGGCATAATCTGTTGAACATTTGACATTACTATTATAATGCTGGTGGAAAATAATCTTTTAAAAAAGAACTTTACCATAATCCAGTCATCTCAACCAGATTCATCTTCTTTCTTTCTTTCTTTCTTTCTAAACTGTGTTTACATATAACACAAATGAAGTGTGGTAAAAATTAAGAGAAGTTGATTAATTCACAGGGACAGTTCTATCAGGCTCGAATATCAATAATAACAATAGGGTCAAGTATGACTCTTATATATATATATGTATATTTCCACCTCTAGAATGGGTTATAGCCATTAAGGACTAGGCATGTTTAATAGTCTTCGGATGAATTAAGCTTTAGGTATTTGACAAAAGTCACTGATTGAGTGCTTACTGAGTGTTAATCACTTTACAAATATTAACTTATTTAATCCACCTAACTCCAGGGGCTATTATAATCATCTCCATCTCACAGATGGGGGAAGCAGGCCTAGACGGGTTAAGTAACTTGCCCAAGGTCATCCAGCTAGTAGGGGACAACACTTGTATTGAACCCAGGCATAGGATCCAGGGTCCATATTTTCGATCACTAATTTCTGCCGCCTCTTGTTAATGTGCTGAGTAGGGACAGTGACCCAGTGCACAGCTCCTGGGGAGGTTGGCGTCTCTGTGCTGAGCATGTAGCTACGGCTCTGGAAGCCTCACTCTGAGCTTCAGGGCCAGATTCCCTGTCAACAGTGGGTCAATTAATAGAAGCATTTCTGATCATTGAAAGTAAGTTATGGGAAGTGTAATGTATATCCCTGGTATTTACTACCTAAGGAACACGGGAGATGGAATGAAGAAAGGAAGGTTGTAATTGCAGCAAAACGTCAATTCTAGGAACAGAAATCAGTGGCAGCCAGAGACGTTCTCCCCAGGTTTCCGGCCCTGCTGGTGGCCCCTGCAGCAGGCTCCATACGGGCAGGAACCCCCCAGAAGAGGAAAGGGGCCTGTTAAGGAGTCATCAACCTGTCACCACTGCTAGGGTGAATATGGCCTCTGAGTTGGGGAGAGGGGGGAGGCTTACTCTTTAGCACCAGCAGCTGCAGGAGTGGGGGAGGGGCTGGGGAGGGTGGGGTGGGGAGAGGAGGCTGGAGGTGGAGCTGGCCCTCTCTGTCCACAGCCCACAGCCTCCTCAGAACAGACATTTACTGCAAGGCGCAATGCTAGGCACCACTTGGCATCTAAGATGAGCACAGGGGTCCTTACCCTCAAGTAGCCTCGAGAGTCCATAAGTGTGTGCACATGTGGGGTTGTGCATGAGAGAAAGATGGGCTGACACAACGACATAAATGATGGCACTGAAGGCTGAGCCGAGAACCCCGCCGTACAAACAATGTGCTGAGAGGTGTGGGGTGTGGGGGTCTGGTGGAGGGTGGGCAGCATGGAGGGCAGCTGGGTACTGACCTGAGCAGGCAGAAGGAGAGGGGTTTGTCCCAGGTGGAGTAGCAGGGAGAGTGTGAGACAAGCTCTGGCAGAATTTGGCTAGAGAAGGGAGAGTGAAGGAAGTCTTGTCCAGCACCCACGGTGTGCTGTGCTTCAGGGGTGAGCTTATGTGTTGGCTACTGGTGCTACCCCAATTTCACATAAGGAAACAGGCAGAGGGACAGAGACTGCAAGGTCCCACGGCTGTTTGGCGGCTACTCGGAACCCGGCCAATAGGCAGAAGCCCAGCATCCGCAATCCAGTCTGGGTAAAGGGGAGCCCCGGTGGGCGGCTTTGGTCTGCGGCTTTGCTTGCTTTTAAGAAGGATCGAGTAAGAACAAGCTGCACTGTTCTTTCTGTGTTTCCCCTCTGTCGTTGTCCATCCCATCATACGGACGAAGATGTCCAGGAGTTAGGAGAAATTGTTTGTTTTTCCGCCGGGGTGAGTCAGCGGGCACCATCGCTCGGAGGAGCCCCAGCGCGCGGAGGCGGGCGCCGAGGCCGTGTAGGCGCCGGGTGGACTGACGGACGAAGTTGGGCGGGCGGGGCCGGGCCAGCGACCCCGGGAAGCCCAGGTCGCGGGTGGGCGTGGCGGGGACCCTGAGGGGGCCTCCTTTCGACCTGGCCGCGTCCTCGGAGCTGTCCCCGGCGCTCCCAGCCTCCCCCGCCCGGTTCTCCCGAGGATGTAGTGGGGCCGATCCCGCGCGGCCGGGGAGGTGGAAGCCGTGATCCACCCTCTTCCGGCATCGAGAGTTTGCGCCAGCGCCCCGGGCCTCTCTGCTCTGCGACTTCACCGGCAGCGTGACCCAGGGCAGTCTCGGAACTTCTCATCTGTGAAGAAAGCTTAACACGTCCTTGTTTGCCCGTAGGATAGGCAAAAGTGAGATCACTTATTCAATGAACATATATTTAATGTCCACCTACTATATGACAGGCACTGTGCTACACACTTTTCATTCTAAAAATATTAATTTTGGATTAATATATGTTAATTTGGATACGTTATACTGAAACATTATGTACAAAAAAGTTCATAAGTCATAAGATCATCTAACACCAAATGTTTATTTTCATTCAGCCAATAAATGATGCTGTGAAATTCACTGGCAGTGTGTGAAGGCATTGCACACTACTGGTAAGGTGTTGTCAATGCGAGAGGCCTTGTGGCTGGGCTCGGTGGCTCACACCTGTATTCCCAGCACTTTGGGAGGCTGAAGCAGGAGGATAGCCTGAGCCCAGAAGTTTAAGACCAGCCTGGGAAGCATAGCCAGACCTCCTCTCTACAAAATAAAAAATAAGGCCGGGCTCGATGGCTCAGCCTGTAATCCCGTGCTTTGGGAGGCCAAGGTGAGTCGATTGCCTGAGCCCACAGGTTCGAGACCCGCCGGGGCAACTTGGCGAGACCTCATCTCTACAATAAATCAAAAATTAGCCGGGTGTGGTAGTGCATGCCTGTAGTTCCAGCTACTTGGAAGGCTGAGGCGGAAGGATCGCCGGAGCCCAGCAGGTCGAGGCTGCGGTGGCCAGGAGCAGTCACTGCACTCCAGTCTGGGCGACAGAGTGAGACTCCAACTCAAAAAAAAAAAAAACAAAAACAAAAAAACCCCCCAAAAAACCCTACTTCACACTATTAAAAAAAGTTAACTCAAAATGGATCATAGGTCTAAATATAAGAGCCAAAACTATAAAACTCCTAGAAGAACACATAGGAGTAAATCTTCATTACCTTGGGTTAGGCAGCAATTTCTTGTTAGCCATAACACCAGAAGAACAAATGACAAAAGTAAAGATACATGACTTGGACTTCATCAAAACTAAAAACTTTTGCATAACAAGCATACACCATCAAGAAAGTGAACAGACAACCCACAGAAAGAGTGA
>CAUYQG010297211.1:0-30160 GCA_963574415.1 Tarsius wallacei
GCCAACTCAAAAAAAAAAAAAAAAAATGGGCTAAGTACCTTACATATTAAGTCCAGCAATTAAGTTTGAGAACTCATCCCAGAAAAAGCACTACATACCTCACTGCTGAATATCACCACAGTCACCTTTAAAGTACTCTCCTTGGGAAGCTATGCACCTACAGCAGTGCCGAGTCCACCCATCAAAGCAATTCTGGAACTTTTTTTATGGAATGCCCATCAGAGCTATCTTATTACCCTTGATATCCTGAAGGTCATCAAATGTCTTCCTTTCAATATTTCCTTAATCTTCAGGTAAAGAAAAAAGTCATTGGGGGCCAGATCAGGTGAGTAGGGAAGGTATTCCAATATAGTTATGTGTACAGTGCTGCCAACATAAGCATATGGTGGAAGTCAGACCTCAACAAATGACAACTCTGATGATCATTCCAGAAAAAAGAATTCCAAAATTGCTTTGATGTGTAGACTAGGCGCTGACATTGGTGCATAGCTGCCCAAGGAGAATACTTTGAAGGTAACCATAGTGATATTCATCAATGAGGTATGTTTCACAAATCTAAATGTATAGAATGGTTCACGAATCTAATTGTCGAACCTCTTATTTCTCAAAAGAAGACATGCAAATGACCAACAGATATATGAAAAAGTGTTCAACATTACTAATCATCAGGGACTACTAAGGTGAAAAATGTAAAGCATAACAAAATAATCTTGCCTAAAGGTACCAGATTTTAATCCTAGGCAGTAAAATGTCAAAAATTCTATTCCTGTCTACTATACAATATTGCATCCTTACATGACACAGGGATGAGGAAGAGATTCTTAGTTAGCAATATAGACTGACTATCTCCATTCTCTGGCCTCCAGAACTCAGAAACTCTTGACCTTGTTGAAATGAACTCTAGGGCCATGAGTTCAAATGGCTATTGGATTTGCAAGAATATTAACAATGTTGATAAACAGTCAATGGTTAATATTAACAACACTGATAAACAACCAATCGTTAATACTATAACTTACTACTTCTCTGTCTTAGTGTCACACTTGTCATGCATTCATTTGGAAACTTGCTCAATAGGCTACTTGCCAATGACCAAATGCACATCCATTGCTATGACAAAATCCAATACCCAATTGTGATTAAAAACTGTCAGCAAACAAGGAAGAAAAGGGAAAAAACATGCATACATATATTAAGACATGTACAAGAATGTACATAGCAGCACTATTCAAATCAAAAACTGGAAATTACCCAAATTGCCATCACCAGTAGAAAGAACATATCACTTGTAATACAATTCATATAATGCAATACAATGGAACAATAAGAATGAATGAACAATGGCTACATGCACGGACATGTGTGTTGCATGAAAGAAGTTGGATATAAAACCACTGTATAATTCCTTTTATATAAAGTCCAGAAATAGGTAAAACTAATTTATGGTATTAGAAGTCAGGATAACAATTACTCTTATGGGGATTGGGGAATGCCTGGAAGGATGCACATAGGTAGGGGCTTCTGGGGGTACTAGTAATGTTATGTTTCTTAATCTGGGTGTTGGTTACATGGATGGTTCAATTTGAGAAAATTCATCAATTTGTACACTTATGATTTGTATGTATATTTATATATAAAAACTTGAATAAAAAGCTAACAGAAATAAACAGATTAGGATGCAGCTGGCAGGTCAAAAGCAGAACACCTCATGCCTTTTTTGTGTGTGTGTGTTGAAGTCTCACTCTGCTGCCCAGTCTGGAGTGCAGTTGCACATTCATGGTCACTGCAGCCTCGACCTTTTGGGTTCAAGTGATCCTTCTATCTCAGCCTTCCAAGTAGCTGGAACAACAGGCTCACAGTTAACGCCCAGTTAATTTTTTTTATTATTGTAGAGACAAGGTCTTACCAAGTTGCCCAGGCTGGTCTTGAACTCCTGGGCTCAGACAATCCTTTCACCTCTGCCTCCTAGAATGCTGGGATTACAGGTATGAGTCACCGCGCCCAGTTACCTTATGCCTCTTTACTCTCCCTATCCTAGTATCCTAGTGTCCATCCCCTCCAAAGGTTAACTTGTATTCTTCTCCAAACTTCCTTCTCCTATACATCCTCTAACCATCTGAGGATGCCTTGATAATTACTTCCTAATTCTGCCTTCAGTCCCACATGTCAAAATTAGACTTCAGTATCCTGAATGCAGAAGTCTTCAAAGTGTCAGAAAGTTTGGGGTACAAGATAAAGGTTAACCCAGTGTGATTATTAAATGCTCTTAGGAATTAAAAAGAATACTCCAGCTTAAGAGAAGGAAAGGTATCTAGGAATGGGGTTTGGGAACCCTGACATCTAAGAATCTTTATAGTGGAAGAAGAGAGAATAACTAAAAAGTGTAGCAAGAAAGAAAGGAAGATTAGAGTTCAATCTGCAGAGCAGGCTCCAAGTCCTAGGCTCAAGCTGGGGTGAGGAGAGGCCATGGCTATAACATATAATCCTCTCTGTGAAAAGTTCCTATAAGTAGGCCTCCAAAACCCCAGCCAAGTCCCTAATTATGCCTTCCAAATGAAGTAACATTAAATATTTACTATAGATGACTTTAGATAGAAGATCACACTTAATTTGAAGGAGAGATAGCACAGAACCCAGTACATCCGAAGTCAGCTGAGAACAAAAAAGAAATTGATCAATACAATTTTTTGGTTTTCAATCATTTAGTAGCATGGTATGCTCCTACCTCTATCCCATTCCCCTAACTACTTTCCAGAAAGGTAAACATTCATAGTGTCTAAAAATACAGGGGAAATGAAAAAGCAAAAGACAATATTTGAAAGAACTTTACTCACAAGTCACAACTTCCCTGAAGTTGTGCTTTGACTATGAGACATGAAAATCGACATCATTTTCTGAAGTTTAGAAAGGGGATGAGGCAGAACCCAGATCACACTGTATGCTACAGGACCCACATCATTCTTCATGAAGTCTCCAGGGAAATAATCCCTAAGAGGAAAAAGTCCTTGAAAAAGAAAAAGACATTTACATTCTCAGATCCTCTCTTACTGGAAACACATTCAAGTATAAAAGTTTACCCAATTAAGGTAGCCAATATTAAGCTAACAATTAAACCCTGATAATTATATAATAACAGCTATCAGTTTTAATATAACTAAAATGTTATGCAATGTGCCATATAATTGACATAATGAACTTACTTAATACTTCAGCAGCACTTTAAAATAATCATTAATATCCTTAGTTTAAGGATGAGGAAACAGACTCAGAGAGGCTAAGTAACTTGCCCAAGGTCATATAGCAGTAAATGAAAGAGCCAGGAGGCAAACTCAAGTAGGACAGGCTCCAAAACCTTTGTAGCTGACATTGTTCCTGGCTGGCTTGCAGCCTGGTGTACTCAAGAAGGATACCAATATAATGACAATCATGTTATTTAAGTCAATCCAATCATATAAACATACTTTAAAAGATTTTTAAAAATAAGAATTGCAGCAGACCTTGAACAATTATAATACTATAAGAAAGCAAGCGGCAGTAGTAGGAAACTGTCGGGGGGGGGTGGGATTGGCAGTTGAGGGAAACTGCTAGGGGAGGGAGGGGCATACCTCATCAACAAGGGTACCTGTATAATCAACGTTTGTATACCTAACTCTGAATTGTACCCCATATTTTTATAATAAAAAATAAAATAAAAAGAATTGCAGAAGAAAAATACAAACATTAGTTGAAATATACTCATACTACAAATGAATTATGCATAATTCAGTGATAGTTTTTTTTAAGTGATAGGGGTACACTTTGCATGAGTATTAGTGGTTCCAACAAGAAAGGGCAAAAAGTGGGTAAAAAGTTGGGTTCCAGGACATATGGATTAAAAGTTTTGAACAAAGGGAGGGTGCAAAGACTACCCTAGTCCTTCAGAGTACCCCAGAAGAAAAGGAAATTCACCCTGAAGTAGTCAAGACTCAAAACGTCTATGTACCACATAATTCTACTGATAAGCTTACCACTACTGAGATTGCCATTTAAAAAGTCTGATGTAGGTAGTCTTGGAGGATTTTACCCCAAGTTGTCTGGAAAATTTTCTAAAATAGAGATTAATTCTGGGAAACTATAGGAAATTGTGAAAGCATGTTATGCTAATAAAATAATTAAAATGCTAATGGAGAGACGGAGTCAGCCTTCACAGCCACAAAATCAGCATTGACTCAGGAACCTAAGGTTTCAACTTAAAAGCCCATCATTGCTGACACAAGTCCCTACTTAAAGGACTTCCAGAACTGTATCTCAGTGATTATTCTAGTTATATAAAAGTTTACAACTCAGGATACTTTTTTATACTATTGATATTATTTCCTATATTGTGCATATCCTCTCCCAAACTGTACATAGACAGGAAATTACAAATAATATTCTGGTAATTCTGTGTAACTGTCACTAACACAATAATCCTCTTCTCTCCAAACAAATCAATGGCCATTCAACATATTTCAGGTCCTCAGACTAATGATCTTCATATGTTCCAGGTGATTTGCATCAGCAGGTAGGATGTTTCTCATACCACTAGGGCTGTAACTCTGACTGCAAGCTCAGTCTTTCTACTTTGTCAATTGATCCCTGTCTACTCTCAATCCCTCCATAAATATGTGAGACAGGCAGTTCTCCTCCTAAAGGACAAGCAATGGAGCATGTAGCTGTGCCTGGCCCAGGCATGCCTCTTCATGAGTGACAGGAGTTTGAGGATCACATGTATCTTGCATCCCAAACTCTGTAAGCTTCTTCTCTGTACCTGCTCTATCACCTGTAATATTTGTTCTTACTATTTGTTTGACACCAAACTGAGCACACTTCAGAATGTCCAATGCTCTCTTAAAAGCAACTACCAGCATTGAAAACAATACTTGAGGTAAGATTTTACTGGTGTAGAGTAGAAAAAGAATGTCACTTCCTTTAGTTAGACACTGTAGTTTTATAAATGCAGTTAAAAATTACATGAACTTTTTTGGACACCATATAACATGGTTGGTTCATTTTAAGCTATTATTTCTCTCTCTCTCTCACACACACATACACATACACATACGCAGTTTCTTTTACATATATTGCCATTAAATTTCATGTTTTCTATCTTGTGCTTATACTGCTGCTATTTTAATCCCAGATTCAGGTTTTAACATTTATCACTATTAAAATTACTTCTTCTAGATTTTATCACCATTTCATTCCAGCCTGTAAAATCTTCTTCATGCATCCTGAATCTCATATATGACATATTTGCCATCTATTCACATTGTCATTCAAGTTATTGATTAAAATAGTGATCTACATCCAATCAAAGAAATCACCCTTCAGCAAAGCAGCTAACCATCTTGCAAACTGTTAGCAACCCATGAATCAGTAAGATTTGGAAGTCTATCTATTCTAAGTGCAGAACCCTGGCTACCAGTTCCCTGAGGACCATTACCCATATCACAAATTTACAGCAAGGTGGCTGGAGTCAAGAAGTGGCAAAAGCTTCTGAAAAAAGAGAAGATATAAACAAGGAAAGGTAAAATGTAAAATAAGTTACTGCTGACAAGGAAGTAAAAGCATTACAAGTTTCGCTGAAGGAGGAACGCAGACAGCTATTTGAGAAAGAGCAAAGTTTATTAAAAGCACTCTTGTTGGACTGAGCTGAAAGTGGTATCAGCACAAAGTTTAAAAAGGGAGTTGATTATATAGGGCCAGGTTAGGGGATTGTTTGGTCAGGTGGCCTCAGATAATAAAGGGGTGGGCCAGGGGGTTGTGTGCGCAGATGGCCCACTGCTAGGGGATTATTTGATCAAATAGCCTAAGACAAACAGGAGTTCTGTAACTTGAGATAAGCTGGGGTTTCACAACCATCAGCGGGGGTTTTACCACCTAGTACATTGCTGTTTAACTGTCAACTTCGAAGTGGGAACTTTAGGGTTCAAAGCGAGCACCTTGACAGATTACCCTTCATGAGCACTTTGACAGATCTTACAGGATTATAAGAGAGCATGTCTAGTGAAGAAGTAAAATGTTAGGGGAAATAACCATGTGCAAAAACATTAGATCAGGAATGATGGTAATATGATCAAGGATTGTTGATAATGTTCAAAGGAATAATCCCATAAGAGAAAATGGTAGAAGAGGAGGCTAAAAGGTGCAGTTTCACGCCAGATTTGGGAGAGGCTTGTATGTCAAGGTAAGAAATTTGAAACTTATTCTAGAGACAAAGAAGAGCTACCGGAAGCTTTATGGCCAGAAAATAATATGATAATATTTGTCTATAGGAAGAGGAATCTGGCAGTAATGTAGAAGAAAGACTGGTATGAAGACACCTTGATGGTAGAAAGAGACTAATTAGAAAACTGGAAATAATCCAGATGCATAGTGGCCAAGGCCAGAATAAAACCAGCATGCTGAGGAAAGAGAGAGGCTTGGGTCCAGGAGACAAATCTGAGGTAAAACTGACAAGATGTGGTGGTCATCTGAGTGTTAGGGTAAAGAAAGGGAAGAAATGAAGAATGACTATAGAGTCCTTAGCCTGGGGCACAGAGGAATGTCACTGATATGTGACAAGAGACAGTAAAGAAAAGACCCTTCTAGGAGAAACATTATAATGGGTCTTGCATGAACTTCTTAGGTTTGAGATGATGGGGATATCTAAGTATCCAAGTGGAGAGATTATATAAGTAGTGACTAGAAATACAAAAAACTAGAAATAGCAATAAAGGACTACAAATATAAAGTCCAGGGTTGAGACTCTCCTGCATAGATATATTGGTGCTAATATGAGTAAACTAACTGTTTTAAGGATTACCAAGGTACAGCATGCAGCATAATAATCATGATTAAATAGAGAAAAGTAAACCTCACCTCTCAATTTGGGATGATATAATAAAATTTGTCTACCTCCAACATCCTCTCCTTTCTGTTCATAACAATATCTCAAAGACCAGAAGTAGTCATTCAATGATCTCACAGGCATATTTCTACAGCACTCAAAGATCAAATTCAGAGTAACCAACCAGGTGAGATTAAATCCTGGTGGGGCATTCTCTTATAAACTCTTCACTTATTTTGGATTTCATATTTATCTTATATATGTATATTCTACCATCTCAGTTCAAGGATCATTGCTCTTCAGCACATATGCATCAAACATTTGTTAGCCCAATCAATATGGAGACACAAAAAAGTATAAAGGATGATAGATGTACACAAGGAAACTGTGATTTCCAAAGAGATCCTTTTGTAAAATTTCTGCTAGTCAGGACTAATGTCAACCTAAATCTGAAAGCTGCTAATACAAGCAGAAATAAATACTTAGAGAAGTTGGGAAATCAATAGTAGAGAAAGAAAGGTGGAGATCTGGGTGGATCAGAATATGATTATGAATCAGACCATTTCATAAAGGGTGGCTCCTACTAAGCACAGACCTTTAGCTTGTATAGAAGGTCACTCTCCTGATCTCTAGCCCTCTGCCACTCTTTCAGCTTACATCCTACATGTACTTTGGTAAACTGAATGAGAAATCCATCCAACTATTCCTACTTAGTGTTAACCAAGGTGGAAATCTAAGGATGTATTCTAAGGCATAACACTACTGGATGCTTGGCTTTTTTTCCTTTATTTTAGGCCCCCTGTTATCATAAGATTCTCTATAAAGAAAGACAGAAATATGCCTTCTGTGATATGATATTACTCAGTACGCTCTTTGCATTGCTGCATTGTACAGCCCAAAGACATGATATACTGTAAGAAAGTCAGTATTGTTGATTGTCTCCACTATTTTGAGAGAGCTTTATCTAAATGTCATAAGTGCTTACTGTGGACTGAATGAGTCATACTGGCTCTCCCACTGTTGGATCTATAGATGCAGAAAATGTTTATATTCTCCTACATCCTTTTAGATATATGATAATTTAGATAGTATCAATAAGATCAATTAGATCAGTATCATTAAGATGGAAGCTGATTTCAGGTGCTCAATACTCTGATTCTCTATTATCTAAATTAGTGATGGCTGAATTCTAATTCAATGATTCATCTATTTATTCAGGTAATTGAGTTCTATCATTGAGTATGTACTTATATACATGCCAGGGATACTAAGGTAAAAAGTCTGTGATCACTACCCTCACATGGATCACTGACCACGTGAGACAATCCCAAAAAATGACAACTATAATTCAATATACTATATGCTATATATAGAATGATGTGCTAGCATGCACAGGAAACAATAAGAACAATATGTTAAGGAAAAATGAAGAAAGCCCACTCTACACAGATTTAAAACAATTATTTGTGCATTCATGCAACAAATATCAATAAATCCCTGCCTACTATGAGCCAGACCCTATTCTAGTTTAAACCCTACTATTCTAGTAGTAGACCCTACTGAGTTCACAGTAGTAAAAAGACAAAATCCCTGCTCTCAAAGAGCTTACATGTACTATGGGAGAGACAGACAGTAAATACGTTTAATATGTTAATAAAGTGATATAAAGAAAACAAATATGTAAGATGTAGGAAAGAAAGTTACTCATAGCAGGCCTCATTTGAGCAGAAATCAGAAATACTAATAGAAGCCAGGGACGTAGAGGAAAAAAAAAGATCAACAAACAAGTCAGTGTACAAGGTGCTCAGAAAAGAACGGGCAGAACAGACACCATATTCTTCTGAGTTGAAAAGTCAGTAAGTCCACAGCATAGGAAACAGAAGAAAGGAGGTGCAAAATGAGGCCAGAGAGGTGGATGGGGACAAATCACAGAAAGAATAATAGTAAGAAGTTTGCCTATGAGGCTAAGCATAATGAGAAGCTCTCCCAGTGTTTTATGCAGGTAAGTAATACTCTGATTACATTTTTTAAACTTCATGTTTATTGTTGTGTGGATAGTAGACTGTGGAATGGAGAAAGAAGGAAGAGAAGAGACTAGTTGCAATAGTATAGCTAAGATGATGAATTAATGAACCATGCTAGTGGCAGTGAATATGGAAAGAAAGATGAATTAAGGATAGTCTGAAGAGAAAACTGACTGGAGTTGCTGATGGACTGTACACAGAAGACAACAAAAAGAACAAAAGATGACTCCTGACATTTTAGTCTGACCAAGCTGACAAATGATGACACTTTTAAGTGGTTATTTTGGTGAAGAACAATGGGTGAAATATAGTTTGGGTCATGTTTTTAGTATGTTAAGTTTGAAATTCCTGTAGACATTTCAAAATGCCAAACAGTCAGCTAGATAACATTCATATTGCCAAATCAGTGGTCATTGCAATTGCTTGATATCTTAGTGGCATTTAGCATGTAGTTAGCCTCTCCCTTCTTCTTTCTCTTGGCTCCCATAAGAGCATATTTTCCTGGATTTCCTCCTACCTTACTGGCTACTACTTCCAGGTCTACTTGGCTGGCTTTGCCTCCTCTGCTTGATCTCTAAAGATTGAAGGGTTCCACAGTTCTATTTTATTTTATTTTTGTCCTTATATATCTATACATTCTTGCTAGGGAGCCTCAATCTAGTCCTTTGACATGCCAGATGAATGCCAGCAGGTTTGGCTATAGTCAATCCAGTGAGAGTGAGGGACTGAATCAGGATATTCAAAAGAACAATCAATATCTACCCATGATCAATCTAAATATGACCATAGACAATATGGATCCAGCATAAGAGGAAAACAAAACACTGGCCACACTCAAATTGGAAGCAGGTTCAGAGAGTTAGGATCTCAGTAGGGCCAAATAATCTGTCATTGACAATTTGCATGTATCCAGTCATGGACAGTCAGCAGAGAGTACAAGTCATCTTACAGCCAGTCATTACCTATAGAGTCTGGAGTTATCAAAGTAGACAAAGGCATCCAGATATAGTAATCTAATGACAATAAAAGACAATCAGAAAACTCAGTCTACATCACCTCAGTCAGCATCAACCCATGAATGACCTGGATTGCGGCCACAAACAATAGAAATCTGACAAAACAGGAAAATAAGGCTGTAGTCACAAACAATCACAAGAGAGTGTTAGATACTCAGGGCAGACATCTACCTAGGAACAGTCTGAGTTTACACATGGAGAATCCAGGCTCAATACAAGAAAACATAGATCCAGCCACATTCAACCAGGAAAGAGCTCTAGAGACTCATGATCTTCTCACAGACAATCATCACTGGACCTAGCAGTCTAGATCCAGTATAAACAGACAGAAGAAATCAAATTTTACTCAATCCATTGATGAAGCACAATCAGGAGACTGGGATAGACAGTCATCCTTCTCCTGTGGTCAAGCTGTGTGTAGACCTGAGCTGTCCGGATCAGCACAAGAAAGATGGCTCTAGCCATGGATAGTCAAAAGCTAGGCCAGGCAGCACTGGGTCTTCAAGGTCAATTCACAGACAAGCATTATTAATACATTCTAGACCCACTATAAGACATGAGAAAGTATACTCAAGTCTATGATTATAAAATACAACCTGAAGACACAGAGAGGGTCAGAAGCAATCTATAGACAGTCTTAGTGTATACAGAGACAGGCTCTAGCACAAAAGAAAAACAAGATCCAATTATAGAAACTTAAAAGGTAGTTCTATAAACTCTAAACTCTGGGTCATGTCAGAAAAAGACATACACTAATGGTCAGTCTGAATCCAGCCACAGTCTGAACCTACACATGGGTGACAGAAACAGACAGCCAGTCAGAAACAGACAAGAGACAGCTCTGGACAAGCTGTATCTTATCATAACCAAACTTAAATTCATGGACAGTTTAGGTCTATCCATGGAGAAGTTAGACCAGTAAACAATAAGACACAGATCTACCTGTGAACACTTGGACGATAACTCTAAATGCCTGAAGTCTGCTCATAGATAATCATCACCAACATAGTCCAGAACCAGTAAAAATAGACAAGAATCTGGTTATAGTCAGACTAGTGAAGGAAAATCAAGAGAAACAGATAGACAATCAGCATTAATCCATGAAAAGTCTAAATCTAGCAGAAAAGAGAGACAAGGATCTTCCCATATCAGGAGACAACAGTGAGGTTCAGATAACATTATTCACATAGTCTTTTACCAGTGTAAGCAGAAAACAAGCATCCAGTTATAATCAATCTTGTGATAGTGAAGGACAATCAGGAGATTTGGACAGATAGCCAGCTTTCACCCATGGACAGTATGAGTAGGGTCATAAGCCATTATAGTCCAGCACAAGAGGAAGACAGGATTCTAGCCATGAAAAGTTAGAAGACAGCTATAGACATTCAGGAGGTCAACATGGCCAGACAGAAATTCAAGGACATCCTGAGTCCACTCAAGAATAATATTGGTCCAATATAACAAGAAGATTATGTATCATGTTATGAACAACCAAAAGATTGCTCTAGATATTCCATATCTATGCACAGAGAATCTGTACCCGTGAAGTCTAGCTCAAATATAAACAGACATTGAGTATTCACTTATAATAGTGATAGTGACACATCAAAGGGATCATAAAGAAAGTCAATATCAGTACATGAACAGTCTGAGTATGATTATAAACAGTTGAGACACAGTGAGTCAGAAGACAGGTCTAAACACTCAAGAGTACTGTCAAGTATAGACACACATGGAAAGCAGTCTGGGCCCAGACACAGACCAAGATTCAACACCAAAATCACACAATTTAGCCATGGACAAATAAGAGATAGCTGTGTACACTCAAGATTTACTCACACACAATCATAATTTACTCAGTCTGGGTCTAGTATAAGCAGATAAGGGGGATCCAGTTAGAGTCTACCCAGTGATAGTGAAGGACAATCAGGAAAAGACATGAAAAGTCTGAGCATGACCATAAGGAGCCTGTCTAGCATAAGAGGAAGAGATTATTTCAGCCATGGGAAATTAGGAGACAGTTCAGGATTTTATCAAGGGTGGCTATCTATCCATAGGCAAGTTGGGTCTACCCATAGAAAATTTAGGTTCAACACACAAAAAAGCCATGAGACTATTTATGGACAATCTGGGCCACCTCATGGGATATCACAATCTACGTGGGGGGACCCAAAAAAACAAGACTTATTTTTTGGAGGGCAGCTCCTTTGTAGTACAGTCTTCCCCCGCTAGGTAAGTGTTCTAGGAACCCATCGGTATCAGTGTACCAGCTAGCATTGCTGTGAAAGACTACATTCAGCTTTTGTGAATTTTTTTTTTTTGGCGATTCTTTCCAATGTGTTTGCCCATTTCATGACGTGTTATTTACGTGAACAGCTTGTTCACATCACACTGAGTGTTCAGCAGTTTTGACCAAAAATGGCATGGCTCCCATGCCCCATTCTCCTTATTCACCTGATTTTGCCCAAGTGACTTTTTTTGTTGCTGTTTTTCTGGATTGAAAAGGTCCTCAAAGGGAAACATTTTGCTGATGTGGAAGAGATGTAACAAAAAAAAAATGACAGAAGCACTAAAAGTCATGAAAATTGATGAGTTCAAAACTGTTTTGAGCAGTGGAAAAAGTGTCTCGACAGGTGTGTTGCATCAAACAGAAAGTACTTTGAAGATGACTAAAGTTTAAACATGTAAGGATAAATATACAAATTTTTAATAAATAAATTCTGGGTTTTGGGGGGTCTCCCTTTATATACAGATTGAACTCACAACAAGAAACATCAGAGATCCGATATTGGTCAAGCCAGTGATAGTAAAGGACATCTAGAAATTCAAAGAGACAGTAAAAATCAATCCATGGATGATCAGAGTCCAGTTCAAAAACCAATATGAATCCACTTAAGGCCAATGTCAGTCAGTAGCCAGGTCCAGACATTCAGAGACTCATCAAGGATAGAGCCACTAATAAACAACCTGAGGCTACCAATAGACACTCAGGATCCAGCATAGGAGTAACTTGTGGATCCTGCTATGAACAGTCAAGACACAGCTCTTACACTTAGGATCTCATGAAGGTCAGATGACCATTATGGACAAACTGATTTTTTCCATGGGCTGTCAACATCAAGCAAAATAAAAAGATAAGAATCCTGTCTTGAGTAGTCAGGACACAGCTCTACAATCTCTTCCTAGACATAGACAATCACCATCTGGGTGCAAGTCAAGTATACATCAAGGATCCAGCTACAGTCAGGCCAGTGATAATGAAGAGCAACCAAAGATTGAGAGGAAGATTCAACACCAACTTATGGACACTCTGGATATAGATACGTGAAATATAAATCTAGCACCAGAGAAAGACACTGAGATCATGCCATACACTTAGAATCTCACTAGGGACAAAGAGTCAGGGTTCAGCACAACTGGCCAACAAGCCTCTAACCAGGACAAGATTGAAAACCGCACTGCATATTCAGGATCTCATTATGGCCAGATATGCACTAATGGACACAAATGGTCTGGGTTTACTCATGAAGAATCTGGGTCTTGGGCATGAGAAGGCATGTACCTAACCATCAACAATCAGAAAATGGCTCCAGACACTCAGGGTCAGCTTACGGACAAACTTCATCCACACGATATGATGCTAGCAAAACCAGATAATGTAGATACATTCACGGTCAATTTAGTGTGGTGAAGGAAATCCAGATAGAGTCAGCATCAACCTATGGACAGTCTGAGTGTGGCCATGGACAATCAGAATAAAATAAGCCAAAAAGGATCCATCCATGAACATTATGAAGACAATGCTAGAAATTGAGGGTCTATTCACAAACAGATGATGTCTAGCCATGAACAGTCAGGATATAATACCAAAAGAATAACAGATAAAGCAAGTTCCCTCCAGGAACAAACCAGCCATAGCCATAATCAGACAGGAGATAGATAACACACTCAGAAGCCAGTAAAGGCAAACTCAAGATCAATTTGGGTCTATTCATATACAAACTAATAGTAATAGAGACCAAGTCAAGGATTGGATCATAATTGCAAACATGGCAGCTATGGAAGTGCTGAATATGACCATGGATGGTCTGAAAACAATAGAGCATTTAACCTTGATTGAAATTCCATTGAAATCCGGGGATAGACGCACTAATAAGCCTAGTCTTGAACAGTCAGGTTCTCCCTCTGATCATTTAGGAGCCAGATAAACACGTAAGACAAAAAAGCAAGAATTTAATCTTGGATACTCAGGGATAAGCCTTAAACAAACATTTGGTTCTATTAAAGCAAAAACTATGCTAATACTTGTTAAAATAGTGAGGCAGACTTTATTCAAATCCATCTTGATAGGTGTAGGGGCTACACAATGGGATTTTACAGTAGGGAGAGAGATGGGGCTCAACTCCAAAAACAACAAAGAAAACAGGAGATTTATAGCCAAGGAGCAGGGTGGGAAGGGTCAGTGGTTGAAAAACTACTGCAAGGGAAAAATAATTACTGCAATGGGGAAAGGATAGTGTTAAAGTACAAAGAATTTATTTGTTCTTTTTCTTTGCAATAAACATTAAGTCAATATCAGTTTAAAATAAACTGTAATAACTATAAGATGTGCTTGCAAGCCTCATGGTAATAAAAAAGCAAAAACCTATAACAGACACACTAAAAATAAACAGCATGGAATCAAAACACACCACTAGAGAAAATCACTTTCCACAAAGGAAGACAGTAAGAGAGAGAAAAAGAAAGAAAAGGTCTACAAAACAACCAGAAAACAAGTAACAAAACAGCAGTAGTAAATCCTCACCTATCGATAATAACCTTGAATATAAATGGTTTAAATTATCCAACTAAAGGACAGAGAGTGGCTGAATGGATTTTCAAAATGACCCAACAATGTGCTTTCTACAAGAAACTCATTTATAAAGACATACACAGACTAAAAGTAAAGGGAAAGAAAAACAGAATTCAAACAAATAGAAATCCAAAAAGAGCAACAGTAGCTATATTTATATATCATATAAAATAGACTTTAAGTTAAGAATGATTTTTAAAAGACAAAGAAGGCCATTACTAAGGATAAAGGTGTCAATACAAGATGAGAATATAGCAATTGTAAATATATATGCACCCAACACCAGAGCACCTGAATATATAAATCAAATATCAATAAACCTAAAGGAAGAGATTAGCTGCAATACAATAATAGGAGGAAACTTCAATACCCCACCTTCAGCAATGGGCAGACTATCCAGACAGAAAATCAACAAAGAAACTTGGAGTTAAACTGTGCTCTAGACCAAATGGAACTAACAAATATTTACAGAACATTCCATTCAACAGCTACAGAATACACATTCTTCTCATCTGTACAAGAAACATTCTCCAGGACAGATCATAGATTAGGACACAAAATAACTCTCAACAAGTTTCTAAAAACTGGAATTATATCAAGTATCTGCTCAGACTACAATAGAATAAAACCAGAAATCAATAACAAGAGTAACTTGGGAAACTGTACAAATACATGAAAACTAAACAACAAGCTCCTGAATGACCATTGCCTCAAGGAAAATGTTAAGGAAGAAATAAAATTTCTTCAAACAAATAAAAATTGAAACACAGCATACCATAACCTATGGGATACAACAAAAGCAGTGATAAGAAAGAAGTTCATAATAAATACTTACATCAAAAAAGTAGAAAGATTCAAATAAGCAATCCTAAAATTAACCTCAAAGAACTAAAAAAGTAAGAACAAACCAAAACCAAATTTAGTAGAAGGAAATAAACAATAAAGAGTAGAACAGAACTAAATGCAATAGAGACTAAAATAACAATACAAAAGGTAGGCCAGTTGCAATGGCCTGTGCCTATAACACCAGCACTTTGGGAAGCCAAGGCAGGAGACTCACTTGAGGTCAGAGTTCAAAAACAGCCTGGACAACATAGCAAGACCTCATCTCTACATATAATAAAATAAAAAATTAGCCAGACGTGGTGGCACATGCATGTAGTCCCAGCTACTCAGGAGGCTCATTGAACCCAGGAGGTCAAGGCTGCAATGAACCATGATCATGCCACTGCACTTCAGCCTGGGCAACAGAGTAAGACTATGATCTTTTTTTAAAAAAATCAATGAAATGAAGACAGTTTTTGAAAAGATAAACAAAATCAATAAACGACTTCTTAGACTAACCAAGAAAAAACAAACATGATGCAAATAAACAAAATCAGAAACAAAAAAGGAGACATGATGATACCACAAAAAGGCGAAATATCATCAGAGACTACTATGAAGAACTATACATTAACAATCTAGAAAACCTAGAGGAAACAGATGAATTCCTGGACACATAAAACCTATCAAGAATGAACTAGGATGAAATAGAAAATCTGAACAGACCAATAATGAGTGATGAGATTGAATTAGTAATAAAAAGCTTCCCAGCAAAGTCCAGGACCAGATGCCATCACTGACAAATTCAACCAAACTTTCAAAGAAGAAATAATATCATTTCTCTTCCAACTATTCCAAAAAATTGAAGAGGAAGGACTTCTCCCTACCTCATTCTATGAGACCAGCATTACCCTGATACCCAAACTAGGTAAGAACACAAGAAGAAGAAAAAAGGCCAATATCCCTAATGAACATAGACATTAGGGATATTCTGAACAAAATACTAGCAAACCAAATTTAACAACACATTTAAAAGATAATTCATCATGATCAAGCAGGATACATCCTAGGGATGAAAACATGCTTCAACCTATGAAAATCAATAAATGTTATGTATCAGAATAACAGAATCAAGAACAAAAACCACATGATCATTTCAACAGATGCAAAAAAAATCCAATAAAATTCAACATCCCTTCATGATAAAAACTCTCAATGAACTGAGTATAGAAGAAACATACTCTAAGACAATAAAGGCCATATATAACAAACCTACAGCTAACATCATAAAGAATGGGGAAAAATTGAAAAGCCTTCCTTTAAGCTTTGGAACAAAACAAGGATGCCCACTTTCATCAATCCTATTCAACATAGCACTGGCAGAGCAAGTAGGTAAGAGATAGAAATAAAGGGTATCTGGGCTGGAAAAGAAGAAGTCAAATTATCCTTGTTCACAGATGACATGATCTTATTTATATTTAGAAAAACCTAAAAATTCAACTTAAAAAAAACTCTTAGAACTGATAAATAAAGTCAGTAAAGTTGCAGGGTACAAAATCAGCATATAAATTCAGTAGCATTTATATACACCAACAGCAAACATTCTCTAAAAGAAAAAAAAATGAAGGCAATCCTATTTTAATAGCTTCAAAAATAAAATACTTAGCAGTAAATTTAACCAAAGAAGTAAAATATGTCTCAATTAAAACTATAAAACACTGAAAGAAACTGAAGACGCCAAAAAAAAAAAGGAAAAATATCCCATCCTCATTGATTTAATGCAACCCTATCAAAATACCAATGGCATTCTTCACAGAAATAGCAAAAAAAATCACTTCTAAAATTCATATGGAACCACAAAAGACTCTAGATAGCCAAATCAATCCTAACCAAAAAGAACAAACCTGGGAGACATCACACTACCTGACTTAAAGTAGACTACAAAGCTATATTAGCCCAAACAGCACGGAATTAGCATAAAAACACCAATTCATAGACCAATGAGAAAAAAAGAAAACTCAAAAAAAATTCACATATTTATAGCTGACTCATTTTCAACAAAGGTACCAAGAACATGAAGAAGGAAAGGACAACGTTTTCAATAAATGATGCTGGGAAAACTGGATATTCACATGCAGAAGAATGAAGCTAGGCCCCTATTTCTCAGTATATATAAAAATCAACTCAAAATGAATTAAAGGCTTAAATGCAATACTTGAAGCTATGAGACTACTAGAAGAAAACAATGAGGGAACACTTTTGGGCACTAATCTAGGACATTAGGACATTGGACTTTTGGGGGTAAGACCTCGAAAGCAAAGGCAACAAAAGCAAAAATAGAAGAATGGGATTATATCAAGTTAAAAACCTTTTGCACAGCACAGGAAACAATCCAAAGAGTGAAGAGACAACCTACAGAATGGGAGGAAATATATGCAAGCTATTCATCTGACACAGGATTAATAACCATTATAGAAAGAAATTCAAACAGATCAACAGCAAAACAAACAAAACATTTAAGTGGGCAAATGAGCTAAATAGAAATTTCACAAAAGAAGACACACAAATGGCCAACAGGTATATGAAAAATGCTCAACATCACTAATTATCAGGGAAATGCAAATCAAAACCACAATGAGATATCATTTCATCCCAGCTAAAATGTCTATTATTAAAAAGACAAAAAATAACAGATGCTGTTAAGGATGTAGAGAAAACAGAACTTTCACACGCTATTGGGGGAAACGTAAATTAGTAAAGCCACTATAAAAAACAATGTGAAGATTCCTCAGAAAACTCAAAATAGATCTCCCATATGACCCAGCAATTCCACTGCTGGGTATATATCCAAAATAAGGAAAATCAGTTTATTGAAGAGATATCTGTATAGCCATGTTTATTGCTGTACTACTGACAATAACCAAGATATGGAATCAATCTAAGTGTCCATCAACAGATGAGTGAATAAAAAATAGTGTGTGTGTTTGCGTATATATACGCGCGCACGCACACACACACACACACACAATGAAATATTATTTAGCCATTAAAAAAAAAAAGAAATTCTGTCATTCTGGATGAAACTGGAGAACATTATGTTAAGCAAATAAGTCAGGCACAGAAAGGCAAAATATCACATATTATCACTCAAATGGGGGAGCTATTAAAGCTGATCTCATAGAGGTAGAGAGTAGTATGATGGTTACCAAAGACTGGGAAGGGTAGAAAGGAGGGGGGATGAGGAAACATTAGTTAATGGATCCAAAAATGCAGTTAGATAGAAGGAATAAGTTCTAGTGTTTGATAGAACAGCAGGGTGACTACAGTTGATAATTTATTGTTTATTTCAACATAGCTAGAAGAGAAAATTTTTGAATGTTCTCAACATAAAGAAATGATAAAAGTTTGAGATGATGAATATCCTAATTACCTGGATTTTATTATTACACATTGTATGCATGTATCAAAATATAACATGCACCCCATATGTAAAATTATTATGTATCAGTAAAAAAAGGAAAAGCTCGGTGTACCTAGAACAGAGCCTTGCAGAACTCCAATATTATGTGAAGTGAGCAAAGACAATTGAAAGAAATATTTTTGCTAACTGAATAGTAACTCACTCCATATATTTAAATTATATAACTTAGGTTAATAAATTATAATTGTAAAGCATACTATTATCATTAATTATCATAGTTTTATAAGTTGTTATTATATATAATTACATAATTGCATGTAACATAATACTGTTGATTCAGACTAACATGCTGTATATGCTAATATTCTTGCCAGTATAATTGTTCCTTTAAGAGTTAAGAGCCTTGTATGCACTAAAAGTTTTGATTTAGAGTCAGAAACTTGAGTTCAAATTCCACCTTTGCCTGTTAGTATCTATGTGATTTTACAAGTTCATTAACATCTTTAAACCTCAGTTTCATTGTCTGTAAAATAAACTAATGCTTCATCTAAGGATTCAAAGAGTTGATGTCTAATATCTATAAATCACATGACAGTTACGTAGAAAATACTTAATAAATGGTTTAACCATTTTTTTAATGGCAGATCTGTGACATGTAACAATGAAAGCAAGCAAAAATATGCTTTTACTATTTTTTGTAACAACATTCCACTCTATAAATATATCCACAAGGAATGTGGCCATAGTGAGACATCAACAGGAAAGGAACTAACTCAAAAACTAAGGAAAGACATGGGAAGAAAAACATAAAATACAGTTTAGCATAACAAGCTTTTTGGTTGTTTTGTTTTTGTTTTTTGTCTTAGGACAGAATTATCTGGCTCTATTATTTTCCTTAAAAATATAATCCTACATTAATCCTTCTACTTATTGTTGATCTTCTTTTGAAAGGAAATAATTTCCCTCCTCAGCATATATAAGTTGTATAAGCTTAAACTCTAATATTATAGAAAAATTTTGTAGTTTGGTTTTCAATTAGAGTGTTAAATATGAACGCTCACGTTTTGAAGTTTTTGTCAAATTTTATGTTATACATGACTCTTATGGAATATATTAAGTCTTATAGCATCATCAAATCACTGACTGATATACCTTTGAGTTTATAAACAGAGCTTCCAATATTCTCATTTTGACAATCTAATTGCATAAAAATTATCAATAAAAATTATATATAAACTATGTGTCTTACCTCTTTTCTAATCCATTATCCTACGCTATAATGGTAAAACTGATCCAAATAGAGATCTAAGGATGGAGTTTTGGAGAACAAAAACATTTAAACACAGGCTTCAAAACAGGAGCCCTCCAAAAATTTTGAAAGAGGATGTGAAAATCAGACTGCAAAAGGTTGAAGAGTAAGCAGAAAATAAGAAGGTCAGAACAAGGAGTGCTAACTGTTCTTTTAAGGAGCTATATTATGAAAGGACAGAAATGAATGATGGAAATATGTTAGATGAGAGTAATCATTTTTCTCTTATCTTTCCCCTTTATGGCTTTTCTCTTAGTGAATGATACCACCATATATGCTGTCATCAACGCCAGAAGCTTTGATTATTTCCATTTCTTCATCTCTCATCTAACTGATCTTCCATATTCTACCTCATCCGCTCAGTCTAGTCTCAACATAGCAGCGAGTCAGATCATGTCACTCCTCTGCTCAAAACCTTACCTAATAAATAAAGCCAACTGTATGGTATGTTAGAAGTATTAGAGTGGTCAGGGTAGGCCTTATTGAGAAGATGATATTTGATCAAAGACTTGAAAAAGATAAGAGATACAGCCAAATGGATACATGGGGAAAGAGCATTCCTGACAAAAAATTTATTAAATATGAGTGTGCCTGGAGGTTTTGGAGAATAGCAAGGAAGCTAATATGGCTTCAGCAGAGTTTAGGAGAAGGGAGAGAATAGTAGGACAGGAGGTGAGAGAGGAAACAGAGCCCTGATCAGTTTGATACTCATTATACTCATATTAAAGTACCTGTCTCTCCCTCCCCTCCCCAAAACACATACACACATTAAAAGATAAATGTTCTGGATTTGATTTCCAATAACTAAAGTTCTTATATCTTAGCTTTTTCCTTCCCATACCTGAATCTCTGAAATCCCCTCTGATATCTCCCATTGCTAGCAGGTGTTTTTTGTGTGCATTTTTTTTTTGTTCTGTTTTGTTTTGTTTTTGTGCCATCTCTATAGCACTTGAAAAGCCCATGAGGATCACTTTCAGTCACTCTTCTCCATCTACCCACTTTGATGGACCAGGCCTGTATGTTGTTCCTCAGGTAGTAAGAACAGATACAGTAGAGATATAGGCTGTGAATGGCCACACCAGTCAGCATCAAACATCAAGACAAGAAGACAAGAGATACACCAGATAAAGAATGAAAGAATAAATAAGAGGAAACAAGTAAGAATTAACTCTGGATTCCCAGCATCTGAAGCATTCTGGTGGTCTTAGGGGAGAAAAGGGAGGATATGAAGAGGTGAGGAAGAAACAACTCAATAGGAAGATCAGTACTTAAGCAAGGTATATTCCAGAGCCTGGGTCTGAAGCTGAAAGATATGTCACCATGCCTGCCTCATCCTCAGAGAATATATATACTAAGATGTCAAATTATATCAGACCTATTTTTTATTTTTTGAGATAGGAACAAAAAGAACGTTAGTACTTAGGGAGAAGGATAAAGAGGGAAGCACTTGTTAACCAGTTTCATATTATAACTCACTTCCTTTTATTTCATTTACCCAAAATCATAAAATCATAACCATCAACATTTTCTGTTTCTTACATTTATAGAGATTCAGCTACAAAGAACTGTCAGAAATTATATGGGGTAATTTCTGTGAGGAAAAAGGACAGAGAGGGCAAGGAGAAAAAGATTTTCTCTAGAATTTCCCTGTGACCCAGCAGATGGTGCTACAGGCATATCAGTCTGTCTTCTAGACAGGCAGGAAAAAAATGAGTGTACATGAATGGGTGGTATATGAACTTCACTTTTTATCTTGGCCAGTTTTGTGTGTTTGATTTTTTTTTCTAGGTGAAACACCCCATTCCTCAAGAACTGTCTCCAAAACCCTGCCTTTTCCAAAACAAGAATAGTCCCCTTCTTCTTTGCCATTCCTAGGAAGAAGCAGGTTTGAGTTTAAATATTGTCTTTTCCACTTAATAACTTATAACTGAAACAAGTTACATATTTTCTCTGAGTCTCAGTTTTCTCATCTGCAAAATAGAGGCATAATAACTATAGCAGGGTGTTGTTGTGAGGATTAATGAAATGACTTATATCCGCACACTGTGCTTGGCATAAAAATAAGTATAATTTCCTTTCTACTGCTGACACATGGAGAAAGGCACTCAAAAACCTGGAACATGGCACATATCATAAGAAAGCTTTTATCCTAAAACCTGTGATGGAGTAATCTTCATGCCCAACTCTGTTACTGTGGAGCACACACTCTGGAAAAATCATGATCTCAGTTTTGGAAAGGACTTTTGTGATAACCTAGTCCAACTGTTGCTTAACTAATTCTCAGTAGAGAGAGAAGAGGCCAAAACACATATTTAATGTGCCTTATTACAAACCAGGAAATAAAGTTCGACAAAATTCAGGTTAGTGAGCATATTCCGAAAATAAAGAACAGAAAGAATTGGTTTAAAAGAAAAAGAGTAAAAGTCACTTACACAATACATAAAAATACCTATAGTACCCTTGACAATAAATTCAATTACTTCACAAAGAGTTCACTGCATTTTCAATCAACTCAGATGTTAAATATTTCTTCCTTACATCATATCAAAATCTATGTCCCTTTTATGATCACCCAAAGATCCATCTGTTCCCTTTCCCTACCATCCCACACATACTGACATTTGCAAACACATATGTACTTTTCTCTTACAAGAGTAGTGGTTCTGATAACCCATGCTTTTCAGCCATTTTTTTCTCTCTGAGTCTCCTCTCCTGGAGAATCTTCCTGACAAGCAAATACAGAAGAAGAGCAGAGAATGGTAAAACTACAGGCCACAGGCCATAGCTAGCTTGTCATCAGTTTTTATAGGGCCCACAAGCTAAGAATATTTTCTGTATTTTACATGGTTAAAAAAATGACATGTAAAATTATATAAAATTCATAGATAAATGTCAAAATATGTTTTAATGAAACATAGCCATGCTCATTTTTTAACATATTATCTATGGCTGCAGAGCTGAGTCACTCAACAAAGACCACCTGGCCTGCAAAGCCAACATTTACTATCTGGTCCTTTAGGAAAATATTGGCTGACCCCTAATTAAGGAGAATACTGGCCCCAAGAGCACGTTCACCTGAAATAGTCTTCACTCATAACCCTTTCCTCCCTCTGTGACAACAGCCAGCTCCTACAGGAAATCAGTCTTCACTCAGCAGATTACACCTCCCCTTCACTCCCACAGACTCAGTCACACCTTTAAAAAGGTCAGTGCTGATGAAGCATGAAAACCTGGCCCAATCAGGCATCCAGAGGAAACACAGCCACAAATGGATCCTGACTCTGCAGCCTTCTGGGCAGTTCTTAGAAGAAAACACATAGCCTAGCCATAGTTGAATTTGGAATCATGTAATTTATCATTTGCCAATAGTTGCTACCACACCTTCTCAAATCCTGAAGACAATATTGCACAAGATTTAAGTCTATGTAACTTCATGCGCCTTCAGTGAAATTTGTGTCATATACTCACAATAGATGAAAAGGGGAGCAAGGTCCTCAGGAATAAGCAGAAAGTTACTCACTGACTCCCAAATACTAATACTCAGTTTATATTCAGGTAAAATCATGTCATCTGAGGCAAAGATGGCAAGAGAGAGGGCAGATCCCAGTTCTACTGTGAAAAAGGAGAAGTTGACCAATGCAAAGGACTTGTAGTCTTGACACTTGCTCTTCTTTCAATTCAATAATTTGAGCTCACAAATATATTGGAGATCTTTATGTGACAAGCAATATGGTGGGTCTCCAAGTGTCACAAGGATAAACAATGCCCATTCCTTATTCTCAAGAGCTCATAGTCTAGAAATGATATTAGTACATAGACAAATATGTGTGTGTCTGTGTGTGTGCGTGCGTGTGTGTGTGTGTGTGTGTGTGTGTGTGTGTGTCTGTGAGGGAGAGAAAGAAAGAGAGAGAGCATGAGCAAAAGGGAAGGATATATACCAAATAACTAACAGTAGCTATTTCTGGCTAGTAGATGTACAGGTATTTTTATTCTCTCCAACTTGCTTATCAATATTTTCTAATTTTTACATTAAATATTAATTGTATAGTAAAACAAATTTAAAAGATTACAATATAGAAGGATTGACAATAAATATGAACAAGGTACACAATTACAACTCTCTCTTGCATAATTCAAGAAAAATTTCCTACAGAAAGGCTAAAGTCAATTTTGAACAATAAATAGTTCAGATAAATAGGCAGATGATGAGGAAAGACATTCCAAGGAAAACTATGAAATAGCATAATGTATTGAGGAAGGTTGAAGTAATTAATTACTGGTGGGGCACAAAGGAAAACATAGAGAGAAGAAATGAGTTGGAGAAAAGCCACAGTCTACACCACGAGGAATGTCAGAAACCATGCTAGGGAGCATACATTTCTTCCTAAAGTTTTATGGTGGTTAAAATGATGAGTGGCCATTAAAGTCTAGTAAATTGAGTTCGGTAAAGAGATGAAAGGAGAGCCTCTGGAGCCATTATCCATTCCAACATGTAATAATTTCACAGATGAGACTTTGACTTGAATCCCATCTTTAAAATTTAGTTTAGAATGGATAAGTTTGACTAGATGATCTTTAAGTTTCCTTTTAATTCTTTTATATTTGGGTTCTGATATCCCTGCACCCACTCCATTCAACTTCTATTAAAGTCTACACAATTTGTTGTTAATGCATTGTGCTAGATAGTTTGGTGAATACATGAAAAGACCTTTTTGCAAAGTGCCCTGGGACTCTGGCAGGTGGGGCTGATACTGGCCCAGATTTGGGAACTGCTAATGCAATCTCAGGTGAACATGAACGGAAGTGAGAAAGAAGGTAAACACCCAGGAGGTGGAGATGGGCTTGTTTAGGAATGAATTAGGACATCTCAAAGGGAGTAGCTCCTCCCTAACATGGACCATTATTCCCTCTATAAAAAGGCCACTATGCTCAACTAGCAGCACCCTGCAAGCTGCTTCAGCTCTATCCTACTTGTTCCTCTGGTGAACTAGGTAAGTGAGCAGGAGTTTAGCTCCTGGGTACTTAAGGAGATAAATTATGAAAGTTCAGGGTGTGCTTTTAGGCAAAGAGGCACTGGGCACCAGGCTTGCTTTTAGTGTGCTCTGGGAAGCTTTGGTATTAGTTTAGCTTTATTGAGAAAGAAAACGAAGCAATGGCTAGGACTATGTATATAATCTCTGTATTTGGGGCCATTTCCTTAAGATCATGGGGATCTAATTATCCAAGGCAGTTTGCCTACTTTTCTATTTTTTCCCTCTGTTGTATAACAAGTAAGTCCTGAGGGGTCAGTTCCTGCTTGAAGAATGAAAAGAGAAGCTACCTTTGACAGCAATTTCCCCCAGCTTCATATCACCTAGGCCTGTGGTTGGCTCTGCTCACTTTGTTTACTTTAGACAAAGTCACTCCCAGAAGTCTTGAGGGTCCAGTTTAGCCACTAGTGCTCCTTAACTGAAGTCAGACATACCATGTAGATGATGGACCTGCACCCCACAGTATAATGGTGGGTATCTGGAGAGAAACAGGAAGCAAATTGGCACACTCAGGACTTCTATAGCAACAGATCAAAGTTCATAATATTATCACTTGCAGAGGCATGAGCCCAAAACAGAAAGTCATTTCTCCTACATTCATTCAGAAATGGAAACAAGAGATATGGATTCTGCTCCTAATTTCATCACTCTCTTGCCACATGGCTTGAACAAGTCATTCAACTCTGGATTGGTTCTTGATTACAACAGCATGAATTTAATCGTGCTTGACTAATTCTGAACAATTATTATAAATGATTAGACTTAGTTATGTGTTTAAGCAAGAAAAAGGAATAATGAGAGATGGATCTCTCTTTTTCTTTCCTTTAGGTTAACTAAACTTGCAAAAAGATGCCTAAACTCCTAAAAGAAATTCTCACTATCATGGATGTTTTCTACAAATATGCCACCCAGCATGGGAAATACGATATGTTGAACAAGGCAGAGCTGAAAGAACTTTTGGAGAATGAGTTTCGTCAAATTCTGAAGGTAAGAATCCCATGCCAGGACTGAATTCTGCAGCAATTTTCTTCATACTTTCCTACTTTTTTGTCACATATCCTAGGACTCACCCTACTTGGTGGTAGAGGGTTTGGTAAAGACTTGAGATAAGGTCAAAAGGTGACCCACAATGGTTTCCATAGCATAATCAAGGAAAGTTATCCCACTAAACAACAGATAAAACATTCATTAAATAATGTCCTACCTATATGAGCAATCCTTATAGATGAGACAGTCCTCGGAAAAACTGTAACATAGATGAAATTATCTTCTTCCCTTTCTTTGTCTTTCTTTAGCCCAAAATGTCCCGACCATTGCCCACTTCTGACATCCTGGAACTATAAGGCCTCTATGTGCAGGAAATTAGGATTTACCCCTGAATCACAAAAGACAGTGACTACCACTTTAAAAACAGGTCTAGAAATAAATATTTTGAAGCTTAGATCAAGCTCTTTAGCTTCAATTTTTAAAATCCAACTGTCTACTGAATATTGTTATTTGGATTTCTATGGATATCTTAAACTCAGTGTGTCAGATATGAATCTCATCATCTACCCCTCTAAACTTGCTTTCTCCTTTTTGCCCAAGGCAAAAACCTGGTGCCATTCTTAATTTCCTCTCTTTCAGCAGGCACCACCACCTTCCAACCTCCATCTAACTCAAATCAGTAGTCTCTCAAAACAGCCCATTTCTCTTTATTGCTATTGCTAGTACTCTGGTTCAGGCTGCCTACTACTACTAATCTCAGCATTAGATGCAAATATAATCATTTTATTCTTCAGCTCAAAATCCTTCAACAGCTCCCAAATGCTCTTTAAATAAAAGTACAAATTTCCTTGCTATGACTTAAATGTCATAATGTGGTCCCTATTTATCTCTCTAGCCACATTTCTTGGCTCTTCAAACTGTAAAACTAGAAATCCTGAATTTCTTTCAGATCCTCTAGTCCTTTGTTCATATCATTTCCTCTGCCTGAAACAATCTTTTATCCCTTCTTCTTCCCTTTCTACCTCTTCATTTTCTTAATTTTAACACATCCTTCAAATGGCAGCACTTATTCTTATTAACATTTCTTGGATTCCTAATGATTCCCATCTGATGTACTCTCATAGAAACCTTATTATAAATTATAATTTTAATGTTCTATATTTGACCCACTTAACTTTAAGTTCTATTTTTTCAGGAAACAAACATGTTTAGTGTTTTATATGCTAGGCAGATACTACCATAAGAAATCTTTGTGGATGAATAAATTCATTAACTAATTAATAAAATTGAACAAAGAAAAGTCATATATAATTAATGCAGGTAACTAAAATTATTATTTATAAATTAACTAATCATCCATATTTGACCCATTCTTTACCAAAAATAATCAGTCCTCTATTTCCTTTCATCTTCCAGCTGCATCACTTTCTAGTTATTTATCAGTGCACCATTCACTGCATATGTATTTCTTTCTCTCTTTCTTCTCAGAATAGGGCAATTCAGCCTTAAGAACTGTGCAGTTGAGTCCCATGTAAATAAATCAAGCATTCACATTCCCATAGCCTTCTTTCAATTGTTTAGCAAGGTGTGTAGGGTCCATACTAACAGCTGTCTTATGTACCTTGTTCCTATACAGAATCCAGATGATCCAGACACTGTGAATGTCATCATGCAAAATTTGGATCAAGATCATAATAAGAAAGTGGATTTTACTGAGTATCTTCTGATGATATTCAAGCTGGCTAAGGCTTGTAATAATATCATTGGCAAAGATTACTACCAAGCTTCAGGGTCAAAGCAGAAAGATCACAGTCACCAGCACCAAGAGGAACAAAGTGAAACAGAAGAGGAGGACAAAGGACAAAAATCCTCTTCCTGTCATGCAAGTTCGAGAACAAAAAAGAATGATTCGTATTCCAAGGGCTCCAGAGGAAACATTAAAGGCAGGACTCAGTCCAAATCTAGAAGACTGGGTCATCAGAATGTCTTGTCTAGTTCTAGGCACAGGCAAAGCTATGAAGAAAGAACAGAGTCAAGTTCAGTGCCCATTAAGGATAGTGAGAAAAACAAACATGGCTCTCATCAGCAAAAAAGGTCAGGTAGTGAAGAAGGTGGCTATACTTATTCAAATAACTGTAGAAAAAGATCAAACACAGCAAACTGGTCAGAAAGTTGTAGAGAAAAAGGACATATAAGTCATTCAGAGGATCAGTCTTTCAGTTCTGATCAACAATGGTGTGATTCAAACAAATCCGTGGAAAATAAACGACATAAGAAGAAATCATATAAGTCCCCTAGAAAGCAGCATCATGAATTCAGCTCAGGGAGTTATGAAGGACAAGAATATTGGTCAAATTCAAATGAGACAACCAGCTGTGATCAAGATTCTTGCTCAGGCCATCCTGCTGAACAAATATGGTGTGATACAAATGTAGGATCTCAAATAGGAAACCATAAAGAACAAGGATATACTTCCAGTTCAAGTGAGTCTTCCAGTTATGAGCATGGATCAATATCAAGTCAATCATCAGGCTACGGCCAACATGAGTTTAGTTCAGGACAGTATTCCTGTAATGGCCAAAAACAATCTTCCTCTAATCAAATGTCCAACTACAACAAACTTGAGTCTAGCTCAAGTCACTATTCCAACAATGATAAATACAGGACTGACTCAGATTCTTCTTCCAGCTATGGGCAGAATGGTTCTGGCTCAGGTCACACTTCTGACTATGGCCAACATGAGTCAGAATTGAGAAAGTCATTCAGCAGTGGTAGACATGGTCCTGCCTCAAGTCAGTCTTACAGCTATGGCAAAAAGGGATCACCCCCCAGTCAGTCTTCCAGCAAGGGACAGGGTAGGTCTGGTTCAGGCCACTCTTCAAACTATGGACAGCATGGGTCTACCTCAAGTCAGTCTTCAACATCTAGACAACAAAAGACAGGTTCAGGACAGTCTTCTGGCTACAGGCAAAATGAAAATGGCTCAGGTAAATCCTATACCCATAGGCAACATGGTTTCATAACAGGACAGACATCAAGCTGTGGCCAGCATGGATCATGCTCGGGTCATTCTTCCAGCTACACTGACGAAGAGTCTGGCTCAAGTCAGACTTTTACCGATGAGGAATATGGGTCTCCATCTAGCCAATCTCCTAGCCCTGGCAAACAAAGGTCTAGCTCAAGTCAGAATTCATCTAGCCGATCACCTAGGCCTGGTAATCAAAGGTCTAGTTCAAATCAGAATTCCAGCAATGACAAACATGGACGTGGATTGACAAAGTCTTCCAAATGCAAAGAACATAGATCCAGAGAAGGCCATTCTTCCAGGTTACATCACCAGGACTCTGGTTCAGGACATTCTTCTGGCGACAGTGAGCACAGAGCTGGTTCACAACAATACTCCAACCATGGGCAACATGATTATACATCAGAACAGTCCTCAAGCTGTGGTCAGCATGGATCAAACTCGGAACATTATTCCAGCTATGGTCAGCATGGGTCTGGATCAGGTCAGTCTTCTGGGCACGGTCGACAAGGGTCTGGATTGGGCCAGTATCCTCATTGCGGTGAACACAAGAGAGGCTTGGGTAAGTCTTCCAGCCATGGCGAGAAGGGATCTTCCTGGGATCAGTCTACCAACCACAGGCAAAATGACTCTGGCTACGGACAGTCTTCTGGCATTGGGAACCAGGAGAATAGTTCAGGACAGTCATCTGGCAAGAGTCAGCATGGACAAGGCTCAGGACAATCCTCGAGCTACGGACAACATGGTTCTACATCAGGAGAGTCATCAAGCAGTGGCCAGAACGAATCTAGCTCAGGTCACTCTTCCACATATACTGAGCA
>CAUYQG010297212.1:0-10939 GCA_963574415.1 Tarsius wallacei
GTTGGCTGAAGAGAGAATTAGTACACTGGAAGACAGATCTGAAGTGATTACTGAGAAAGGACCAAAAGCCAAGGTGGTGGAAATTTTTAAGAGCTTAAGAAGTCAGGTGATAAACTGTGCTGCCCGTAGAAAGAGGACTGGGTAAAAATAATGTGGTACATATACACGATGGAATATTATGCAGTCATAAAGAAGGACAAAATTATGAATTTCACAGCAACTTGGATGGACTTAGAGGCTATAATACTGAGTGATCTATCACAGAAACAAAGAACTGAGTACCACATGTTCTCACTCATAAGTGGTCCTTGAACAATTATCATAATACAATAAGAAAGGAATTGGTAGTAGTGGGAACTGCCAGGGGAGAGGGGGTGGGTGGGATTAGCAGTAGTGGGAAACTGTCAAGGGAGGGGGGCACACCTCATCAACAAGGGTATCTGCATAATGAACACTTGTATACCTGACCCTGAATTGTATCCCACATCTTTAAAAGACAAAATTAAAAAAAAAAAAAGAAAGAAAAAGAAGTCAAGTGATAGAATAAGCAGGTCTAGCATATATCTTACTCAGAGTCCCAGTAAGAGATGACAGAGAGACTGTGGCAGAGACAATATTAAACAAGATAATAGCTGAGTGTTTTCCAAAATTGATAAGACATCAACCCCTAGTGACAATTAGGCTCTCAAGTGACTTCCCAACAGCAGCAATGGAAACCAGAAGACAGTGGGATCATATCTTCACTAGGCTGAGAGAACAAAACTGTCATAAATCACGTAGGTTAGATTATGGAAGATTTTCCTTTTTCTTTTTGAGTTGGAGTCTCACTCTATGGCCCAGGCTGGAGTGCAGTGGCATACTCATGGCTCACCGTGGCCTCAGTCTTCTGGACTCAGGTGATCCCCTTCAGCCTCCCAAGTAGTTGGAACTACAGGCCACACCTGGCTAATTTTTAAAAAAATTTAATTTTTGTAGAGATGAGGTCTTATTATGTTGCTTAGGCTGGTCTCGAGCTCCTGGGTTCAAGTGATCCTTTTGTCTCAGCCTCCCAAAATGCTGGGATTACGTGCCTGGCTTCCTTTTCCTTTTATAGAGACTTTTTCTTTCCTCGTATTTACCCATTTATGTTATTTACGTGTTTTGCTTCATGTGTAGATTATATTTCTAGGGAGAAAAAATAATAAAAACTTTTCAAGTGGAAGAGTATAGGAGAAGGGATTTGCCATAAATTGGGGCATGAACTCACAATGACAACAGCAAAGAAGCCATGGTAAGCCAGGAAAGTCCACCCTCCACTCTGCAAGCATCTACCAGAAAAATTTTAAAGCAGCTTCACTGGAAGAATCCTGGACTGAAAACTCTTTGACCTTTAGAAAGAACCAACAACAAAATGTCTTAGGCCTACATGCCTGGAAATGTTTACTTCCCAAGAAGCCGATCTGTTTTCTCTTTATGGAGAATGCTCCTCAATCCCTGGAGGTTGCATGTGGGGGTTCACTTTACTCTCCACCCTGGATATCGTGCATGAGCCTTCCCTAAGCCCTCTGCCCTGGAGACTGCATGAAGTGTTCCCTCGGCTCTCCAATCTTGACTTCACCCTCTGCTAATTCCACGGGGAACTCATTCTATCAGGCACCTTCCCTCCTCTTCTTCCCTGTTTACCACATGCTTCTCCATAATGTCACTAATTCAGTTTAATAGATTCACAAATGGAAAAAAATTACCAAGGGCAATTTGGAACTTCAGTGGCCTCTTTGGGAAACTTGAGATTTCCCCAAACCAACTCACCTAAGACTATTATCTTCCCATCACCCCCACGCATCCTTCCTCCGTTTACTGCTTTGATCTTCCCTTCAGCTCCCTTGAATTCTTTGCTTTGTCCCCTTCCAGCCCTTGCCTCCTCTACCTCTCAGTCTATTCTGCCAGACCTTTCCCTTCTCATTCCGGCCCTTCAACTCCCTATACTCATTACAGCCTTAGTCACCCTGCCATCACGGGGGGATTTGCGAGGGGCTCAGGGACCCCAAAAGCAACCACCTGAGGCTGAACAAGCTAACTGGAAACAGATTGAATATTTTATCCTCTCAGGTGATCTTTGGAGATACCCAGATGGCTTCTTGGTGTCTCTTTGGTCCCTTACCAAATATTTAGTTCACAGTCTCCGTAAGATCAGGACAAAGACAATCTGAAAAGTCTCCACAAATATTGGTGGGAAGCTTTAGGCCCCATATCGAACAGGTAACCTCAACTCATCTCATCTGCCAGAAATACAATCCTGGTAAAAATACAAAGTGGGGCAAAGACAAGAGCCAACTCTGTTAAATAGACAGTTTTGTACTTCTGTGTTTATGCCTGAGTCGTGGCTAAAATTTTAGAATGAAAGCTATAAGATCTTTATTTGCGTCTGTCTGTCTGTTTATTTTTCTATTTCTGGGTGGTATTACCAAGTTAATTTACAGAAGCTATATTCTAATTGACTTAAAGATAAATAAGCACTTATATAAATATTTCTAAAACTCTTAGAATTTTCAAAAAACTTCTGAACTTCTAATACCTCCAATGTGTGGGGGGGAGGAGTATCCTCTAAAACCTAACACAGATGTTTTAAAAATTCACATTGCATAATTTAGGTAAATCTTTGGCAAACAAGATTTGCTTAATATTGTTGGTTTAGACTGGGCATGGTGGCTTACACCCAGCACTTTGAAAGGCCGAGACGGGAGGATTGCCTGAGTCCAGGAGTTTGAGACCAGCTTAGACAACATAGCAAGACCTTGTCTCTACAAAAAGTTTTTAAAAAATTAGCTGGACATGATGGTACACGCCTGTAGTCTTAGCTACTCAGGAAGTTGAGGTGGAAGGATAGCCTGAGCCCAGGAAGTAGAGGCTGTGGTGAGCTGTGATTGTGCCACTGCCCTCTAGCCTGGGCTGTAGCGTGAGACTCCAATTCAAATATATATATATATCGTGCTAGAAAGTATACACACACACACACACACACACACACACACACACACACCAGGGGTGCCAAAAAATGTATACGCATTTTAAGAGATGTTATCTATGTATTACTTTTAGTTCACTGTGATCAGAAGCGTCTGGACGCTGATGGTAACCACTTTGAGTACCTCTTATAATTGCAGAAGTCAAATGTGACTTGTGTTCATCTTTTGTTATTGGTATATATAGTTTTATTAGTTTTTCCTTTATTTTTTGGCACTGTGTGTGTGTGTGTGTGTGTGTGTGACACACACACACACACACACACACATATATATGGTTGGTTTAATAAGTCAGCTATGTCTTCTCAGTTATCAGCATTAAGCATATATTTTAATTCTATTTGGGTATACTACTCCTAAATGAATACAAGTTTACTAGTCAAATATACCAATTTTACATCTAGATATTTAAGATTATGAAAAATATAAACTTGAGTTTAATCAAATCGAGTCATTCTGACAAACTTTAGTTCAATAATAGTTTTATTTTATAATATATCTGCTTAAGAATAGTTTTCAAAATCTTTTTGTTAATTTCCAGGCTTAGGCTTATGGTAAATTAAGTAATAAATATTAATCAAATATCTAGATCGTTTCTAAGAAAGATAAGCTACTGAAAGATTAATTGCTAAGTATAAGTTTAAGTTTTTATACCTTTTGCTTTTTTTTTTTTTTTTTTGAGTCAGGGTCTCACTCTGTTACCCAGGTCAGAGTGCAGTGGCACAATCAAAGTTCCTAAGCTCAGACGATTCTTCCATCTCAGCCTTCCAAGTAGCTGGGACGACAGGCGCATGCGACCACACCTGGCTAGTTTTTAAATTATTTTTTTGTAGAGACGAGGTCTTGTTATGTTGCCTAGGCTGGTCGTGAACTCTTGAGCTCAAGCGATCCTCCTGCCTTGGCCTCCCAAAGTACTAGAATGACAAGCGTGAGCCACAGTGCTCGGCCTACCTTTTGCTTTTTATTTCTATATGGTACAGAGAGGATAAATATATTGGGGCCTGCTAATAAATATATTTGTTTTTGTTTTACCATATTGAGACATTGTACCATAAGGAAGCATATACCTGCAAAAAGTTGTGAGATGTATATTCATAAGCTTTGCTAATCTGCTGCAAAATGCTGGGATATGACAAATCATAATTATCTACTTCCTAGTTTTCTTTGAAAAGTAAAAGTTATTAGTGATTAAAAATTATAATCAACATATGTATTAATAAGTGAAACTACTAGAGGCAATAGTGGCAAAAGGAAACAACTTTGTATGCCAAATATGCTTCTTAAACATTTTATTATTAAATCTTCAAGCATACAGAAGATAGAAAGAATTGTTCTGTGAGCACCCATATACCCTACACCCAGACTGTCCCAGGTAGCTAATGGGATGCTTTATCCCATCTCTACTCATCTATCCATCTCTTTATCTGCCCATCAACCCATCTTGTTTTTTGATGCAATTCAAAGTAAGTTGTAAACTTCAGTGTGCTTTACTCCTAAATAATTTAGTAGACATATTGTTAGCTAAACTTCAACATTTATTTGCAGTTTTAAATATAATATACATAGTGTGATGTACAAATCCCAAGGGTATCATCTAAGGAGTTTTGACAAATGCAAGACCTTATCAAGATACCAAGCATGACCACCACCCCAGAGAGTTCCCTCATGTCCCTTCCTTATCAATCCTTGCTGCCACCTCCTCCAGAGGCAAGCCTTGTCCTGACTTTTCTCACCATCAATTAGTTTAATCTGTTCTAGAAACTTCATACAGAGTCTCGCTGAACTCGCCTATACCAGCACACTACTGACTGCAACCGGGGATTTTGTATCTCAAGTCTGATCCACTTCTGCTGCCAGACAAAAATGCATTGTGCTAAAGGCTTCAGCCACACTTGGTCTTCATGGGAATTCCAGGAGGAAGAAGCCCCATTTTACAGATGGTGAAGGAGAAGCCTGGAGAGGTCAGGCTGACACCCTCTTGCTAACAGATAGCCTTCGGAGACAGGTGCTGGGTATCCCACTGTGCATCAGACTTTTTACTCATAGGTACAAGGTCTTGGGAAAGGGGGACAGAACTGCTCTTGACCTTCATGACTACCTGCAGCCCCACCTCCTTCTGGGAGACCTCTGTGTCCTGACTTCTGCCTCACTCTCTGATATCAGCCCCCATTCCTTGGCTGCTAGTGTCTTTCCTGCCTTCTCTCAGTCCTCCACCTGAGACTTGTCCTCTGCACAGGCTGCCTCGCCTCTGACAACACAACCTCAAGCCTGTCATGGCAATGGTGGACATCTCCTCTTCCTACAGCCAAATATGTTTCTGTTAAGGAAAAAGAAAGCAATTTTCCCCTAAAGTGAAAAATGACTGGTCATTCCAAAACGAGAAAGAAGAAAGTGTAGGACAAAACTAGAATGGATATGAACAATTGTAGAAGGTTTGTGGGAAAGAAATTTATTATTTGTGAGCAAAGCTGGGTAAAAATGTGATGAGCTTTGTTTACAAGATTTAAAAAGTGTGTGCAGGTATAAGAAAAAGATACTTGCACATTCATGTTTGTTGCTGCATTATTTACAATAGCAAAAACCAGGAATCAACTGTGCTGCCCACTGAAAGAGAACTGGATAAAAAAATTGGTACATATACACGATGGAATATTGTGCAGCCATAAAGAAGGACAACATTATGAACTTCACAGCAACTTGGACAGACTCAGAGTCTATAATACTGAGTGATCTATCACAGAAACAAAGAACCGAGTATCACATGCTCTCACTCATAAGCGGACCTTGAACAACTATCGTAATACTATAAGAAAGGGATTGGTGGTAGTGGGAAACTGCCAGGGGAGGGCAGGGGTGGGATTGGCAGTAGTGGGAAACAGCCAAAGGACAGAGGGTATACCTTATCAACAAGGGTACCTGCATAATACATATTTGTACACCTAACCCTGAATTGTACCTCACATATTTAAAATAAGAAATTTTATAAAAAGATTTAAAAAGCAGAGAGCCTTTGTTTTTTTGTTTGTTTGTGTTTTGTTCTCTTTTTTGACTCCAGGTCTCACTCTGTCACTCAGACTGGAGTGCAGTGTGGCGCAACAGCAGCTCACTGCAGCCTTGAGCTCCTGGGCTGAAGCAATCCTCTCTCCTTAGCCTCCCAAGTAGCTGGGACTACAGGTGTACACTACCACGCCCTTCTAGCAAAGAGCGTTTATATCAGATAGTACACTGATGCAATACTGAAATTTGGTTTTCTGTTAAAATGAGAAAATTTTCTTGGGTTATTTGTCTATTCTTTCCAATTTTAGTATATGTGCTGCCGAAGTGAGCACTAGCCGGTTCTTAATAAGTGCTTGTAAAAGTTTTTCTTTATCTTCTGAGTAATCTGTCTAGAAGGCACAGATTCTGTGTCTTATCATAGTTTCCTGTTGTGATATTGTGTTATACTAAGAAATATATATTTGATCTCTGCCCATTGTTTTCTGGCACAGAGCTCCTGAAACCTTTGTCGATAGGGGCACTAGGAGAATATTTTGTTCTGATATTTGGTCTTTGACCCCAGTTTCCGACACAGAGATCTTAAGATCTTTGCAATTTCCTGAGGGATATATGTGTCTGACACAGAGCTCCTAAATTCCTTGGAATTTCCTGGGTGATAGGAGCACCTTTTATTTTAATGAGGTGACTCTTGGTGGGCTTCTGGATAGCTTCAGAATGGGAGCTGGTTGCCAGGGGAACCAACCGTGTGATCAGAGGGTTGGGGCTTTCTTTCCCCTCACTCAATCTCCGGGAAAGGAAGAGGGGCTGAAAGTTAAACTGATCACCGGTGGCCAAAGAATTAATAAATCATGCCTGTGTGATGAAGCCTATAAAAACCCAAAGGGACAGTGTTTGGAGAGCTTCCAGATTGCAGAACACGCGTAGATCCCCCTGCCCATATGCCTTGTTCTATGCATCTTCACTATCTGGCTGTTAGCTGTGTCCCTTATTATATCCTTTATTAATAAACCAGTAAGCCTAAGTAAAGTGTTTCCTTGGGTTCTGTGAGTTTCTCTAGCAAATTAATCAAACCCAAAGAGAGAATTGTGGGACCTCTAATTTATTGCCAGTTGGTCAGAAGTATTGGTCACAACCTGTGCTTACAACTGATATTTGAAGTGGGGGACAGTGTAAGACTGAGCCCTCAACCTGTAGGATCTGATGCTATCGCCAAGTAGATAGTGACACAATGGAATTGACTCAGAGGACATCTAGCTGGTGTCCACTGGAGAATCTACTAGAGCATTGGTTGCTGGTGGGGAGAAATCTCCTCACACGTTGGTGACCAATGGTGAAGTACTGAGTGTTGAGTATGTGAGAAGAGGAAAAAAAAACCCCACATTTTTCCATGACCTCTTTATACCTGTGCTTTATGTTGACTTTGTCATATCTTTAATTATTAAAGAGAACCAAATTTTTCACTCTTTAAAGAGCTAGGAGATTTTTAAATAATCATGCTACCTCCTATATTTACTTTAAAATCTTTTATTGTCGCTTTAGTTAAATAGTAGCCAAGTATTGCTTTTCAGTGACCCATGATCCTATTTAACCAAGTCCTCAAATATCCTGACAACTTTTGGCATTTGGCCTTCCCCAAGTCTAATCCTAAATGATATATTTTACACCTAAAGCTGACTTTGAGATTTCCCAAAGGGTCACCAGAGAATCACAAAAGGATTTGCTCTTTCACCTTTTAAAAAAGAGGTGCTAAATAATTAGATTTATCTAATATTACATAAATTGTGTGGGAAATGTTGTTAAAAAAAAACTTAGCCTTTCCCAGATTAATCAGGGCAGGTGCTCTGTACATGGAGAATTCCACAGGCTCTTTTAAGCAACTGAGGGACACATTTCACCAGTAAAGTCATCCAACTAGTTCTTCCTTAATCACAAAAAATACATTGTCCTTACCATCTCCTCAGATCATCCCTTACTATCTTTTCCAGATCATCTCATCTGGAATGATAGACAGAGCTAATGGACTATTAAAATTAACGCTTGCTAAACTGATCTCTAATGGCCTAAGGTTTTACCCTTAGTCCTGATTGCCTTCTGCTCCTCTCCTGCTGGGTCACACCAACTGTACCCATACAAAATAACAACTGGCCAGCCCATGAAAATTCCCTGTTCTGTTTGGGTTCTCAAAGATTCTAACCTGGTCAACTCAGACTTTCTAAAATATTGCACAGGACTTACTAATTATACCCAAAATGATCTTCAATAGGTTGAGGCTGCTTTTCCTCCAGTTCTCCGATTCAAACCACTGTACAGTCTAGAAATTGGAGACTTAATTCTCTAAATTTAACATCACCAGGAGACTAGCCTTGAACCCTGTTAAAAGTCCTCTGCACTGTCATCCTGTCTGCAACACTAACACTGCTGCCAACCCCAGGGAGTCCAACCTTGGATTGATGTTTCCCAACTGAAGAGATATTAAAAACTGCTCTAGGTGGACGTCTACCCTCACTGGAGACCTTAAATCAAGGTTCTCTCAAGAGCCTCAAGAGACATACAGTGCCACGAGGTAGACAGCTTTCCCAAGAACTTCAGACCAAGTGGGTGATATCGCAAGGTGGTCAGTTTCTGCCCAAGGTGTGGAAACATGACCTTGCAGGACTCCTTGCCTACTTCCTAGTCTCACCATTTTTACTGTCCTTTGCCGTGTCCTTCTTTTTCTCTGACCCCTCCCAGCATCACTTTTGCTGTTCACATAACTCCCCCATTGCAACGGCTGCTTTCTGTAACGAGAGCTGCTTTGTACTATCTCCTCTTGCCCTTCACCTAAGTGATTCTCCCTTTTCACTATTCCACCATTCCTGCAAGGACACCAGAATTTGTGACACACATTCATTCATTCAACTCATTTTATAAGACTGCTTTTCATTGCTGGTTATGGGCTCCCTTTCCTTTGGAAGCCTGCCGTTCCCCGTAAATTTCTATGCCTGTCTCAGATTTAAGGGCATCCTTTTGCTGTCACTCTGGTCTTTTAGCATTTCTCCCTAGACTTTAAAATGAACTTTTTTCACCTTCAAAACTTTTGAAAAAAGGCCATCTATGCTTAACCAGACTGCCTTCTTTTCTCACCTTAACTACTCTATTACCTCTGATTAAGCTTTCTAGACACTAGATGAACCAAAAGGTCCACAAAAATATGTTAAAACTACAGGTTTAGGCAGAAACCTTGCCCCAGACAGAGTCTGTGACCTTCCTTTCTTACCAGATTCTTAAGAAGCTTTAGAACAAAAGGCTAAGAGATTGGGCACAAACCTCAAAACCTTGACTGTTGCAGATCATGCATGGACATGCCTGGAGCTGCTGCTGTGTGGGTCACTCAGAAGTTCACTGGAACTCTCACATCTCCCAGGCTCTGCTACTGGAAATAACCAATCTACCAAACCACCGACATCACTGCAGAGAATTCCAAGAAATTCTGTGATCAATCCTTCATCATCAACTGGCATACTACATGATCTTGGCTTCTCGAGGAGGCACTTGTGAAATGGTCAGAAGTGACTGCTGTGTGTATGTTTCCTGAAACCTCTCTGATGTCTATGCCATCACAGAAACATTCAGACTACAAACTTGGAAATTCGTCATATTGCCAATGTCATCCTCATTCCACTGTCTTAATACACTTCAGGTCAATGTCTAGGAATCTTGTTTTGAGTCGGGGTCTCACTCTGTCACCCAGGCTGGAGTGCAGTGGCACAATCATGGCTTACTGCAGTCTCGAATTCCTAGGCTGAAGGTACTCACCTTCCTCGGCCTCCTGAGTAGCTGGGACTACAGGTGTGTGCCATCACACATGGCCAATTTTTTGATTTTTGTGGAAACAAAGTCTCACTATGTTACCCAGGCTGATCTTAAGCTCTTGAGCTCAAGTGATCCTCCTGCTTCAGCCTCACAAAGTGCTAGGATTACAGGCATGAGCCACCGTGCCCAGCCCAATGTCTAGGAATTGTCTCAACTGGCTCTTTCCAAACCTCAAATCTTGGTTTTGCTCCCTTATTCAACCTTTAATAACTATTATTTTTATCTGATTCATAGGTAGACCTCTCATTAGATGTCTAATATCGGAGACCCTCTGACAGCTGTCAGTGAGACAGCATGTTCAGCAGATGATATAGAAATCCTTCGGTAACAAGGGTATGAAGGCTAAAACATCTGTGAACAGTGCTTGGAGTAAATTCAACCTGGAAATGTCTCTTCTCTTATTCGATCCCTGACTGTGTTTCAGGATAGACTGTGTGTGTCTTAAACAATAGGGGGACAGACCCAGTGTTTACAGTTGTCCATTGCTTACCCTCTGCTTGGTCTTGACCAAACTTGAGCCAGGCTTTTCTCTTTCCTGCAGGATCCTGAACTCTGCTTGTCCCCAAGCCTGAACAAACACCAAAAAAGAGAAGGGTGCCCAACCCCCTTCCCAGCTTCTCCAAGGAATGGGCTGACCACAGTGGGACACTTTCCTGGCAGACCCCACTGGCCACTTCCCCTTGTTTGTGCAGCTTCCTCGACACAGATTCTGCTTATCTCTGCTTGTTGCCTCCTTACCCTAGAAAAAAAGCCGTGTTCTATTTGGTTCAGAGACCCTTGCAGATGTTATGGTCACAGCATTCTCCTTATTGCAATTGTCCCTGACCTCCACGATAATCCTTACTAAGTTTCTCCTTACTAAGTCTTTATTTGCTTTTCTTTGTCAATTTATGTGTAGCAAGATGTGTCAACAAGTGTACAGACCTCCCTTCAGCAGTCAGTAGGTGACCTAGGGCTTTGTGATCATCTAACATCATGGCTCCCTAAACCCTAAAGTATGATGACATTTGGCCAAGAGTTCTAGTCCACAAATTAGATTGTTTAATGTGTGTGGATAACTCGTTGGACATGGCTGTCTGCATATTTAT
>CAUYQG010297216.1:0-34648 GCA_963574415.1 Tarsius wallacei
TGTTCGAGGGTTTTTATCAAGAAAGGATGCTGGATTTTGTCAAAGGCTTTTTCTGCATCTAATGATATAATCATGTGGTTTTTGTTCTGGCATTTGTTGATGTATTTAATTACGTTTATGGTTTTACGAATGTTGAACCAGTCTTGCATCCCAGGGATGAAGCCTACTTGGTCATGATGGATGATTTTTGAGATATGTTGTTGGATCCAGTCAACCAAAACTTTATAGCAAAGGTTAGCAAACTTATTTTGTAAAGTAACAGCCTATAGACCAAGGCTTTATAGCAAGGGTTGGCAAACTTATTTTGTAAAGGGCCATCTAGTAAATATTCTAGGCCTTGGCAATCATATAGCCTATATCACAACTATTCATCTTTTCTCTTGTGCAATAGTAGCTACAGGCTGAGCTCAGTGGTTCAGCCTATAATCCCAGCACTTGGGAGGCCGAGGCGAGTGGATTGCCTGAGCCCATGGGTTCAAGACCAGCCCAGGCAACTTGGTGAGACCTCATCTCTACAATAAATCAAAAATCAGCTGAGCATGGTAGCACACGCCTATAGTTCTGGTTATTTGGAAGGCTGAGTCGGAAGAATCACCAGAGCCAAGCAGATCGAAGCTGGGGTGGCCATGAGTGTGCCACTGCACTCCAGCCTGGGCCACCCCCCAACTCAAAAAAATAAATAAATAAAAATCTACAAAATATAAAATACATAATAAAATAGAAAAATTGTTTTGAGGATCAACATTTCCAAAAATATGAATCAAAAATCTTTATAGTTGAAAGATTGTTGAACTGGAAAACCAGACATGTGAAGTCACATGTGGATAGATATGAGAGAGAGAGAGAGAATGAGAGAGAATGAAATTTTCTAAAAAAAAAAAAAAACATAGAGTATCTGTAGTAAATTTGAACCTTGGGCAAGAGGCCTAGAATTAATCTGAAAATGAAAAAATAAATACCAGTAAATGTACAAAAAGGAACTCAAACTAAAGGGAGATTTTGTAAAATCTTTTTGACTGTCATAGATTATCCTTCACCAAAAATTTTCCAGAATTTTTTCCCTAGCCCTATTGCCAGTCCCGTGACGTGACTTGATTTCCAACTTCACAAATGAAAGAGAAGGGTAATTAATTAGCAAGTTTCACAGTTTATTCATAATTCATTCAGCATATATCATTTGAGCACCTACAGTGCCAGCCACTAAGGATGAGTTTCCTTTGGTCGGTTTAGTTAAAAGTGTATTGAGGACAGACAGCAAATAAGATAGTTGTATGAGTTCTGAACAAATTGTTTTCCTTATTTAATACATGAAATACGGGTAAAAGAAAGCAACTATACAATGTGTTAAGATAAAGCTATGTTTGGTTGCAATGTAAAAGAAAATTAACACTATTGAATATAAAATTCAAAGTGAAAGATAATAGGAATAGAATACTTTCTCTTTGAGTACTCACTCTATTCCAGGTACAGTCTACATGATAAATTAGTATGTGTATAGATACACATATAATTTAGTCTTCACAACTACCCAGTAGGTCTTATTCCTATTTTATAGTTATAGAAATGGAAATTAAGTAACTGAGATCCTGTAGCTCTAAGTGGAAGGACAGGATTTGAACTCTGTTCTAACTCATTACAAAGAGGTTTCCTTTTCTTTCATTTTACATTGATATATTTTAGATTATAAATAAAATACATAGATGGAAAAAACTGAAGGTAGAGTATTACAGTAGGTAGATACATTGCAGTTAAGCCAGCAGAAGATGGGGAGAGCATACAAATTTCAACTCACACATAGAAATTGAAATTTTCAGAACTGAAAAGAAGGTAAAATCAACTTACCTTTAAATATTTTTCTAATAGTACCAGGATACAGTGGAACGATGAGTTTTGTCAGGAATAAGATATGAAAAAATATATTTATATTCAAGTTGTCATTCATGTATAATGACAACAGAAAGGCAATCTTAATAAAACTTCCTCTTTTTTTGAGTTGAAGTCTCACTCTGTCACCCAGGCTTGATTGCAGTGGCACGCTCATGGCTACTGCAGCCTCAACCTGCTGGGCTCAGGCAATCCTTCCTCCTCAGCCTTCCAAGTAGTTGGAACTACAGGCACGCGCTACTATGCCCAGCTTATTTTTTGATTTATTGTAGAGACAAGGTCTCACCAAGTTGCCCAGGCTAGACCGAAACCCCTGGGCTCAGGCAGTCCTCTCACCTTGGCCTCCCAAAGTGCTGGGATTGCAGGCTGAGCCACCACACCCAGCCTTAAGAAAACTTCTATTCTTCAAACTCAGTAAATTTCTGCAGATAACACACTTTGAAACTTTGGGTATTGAAGGTTTGTTTGTTTGTTTGTTTGTTTTTGAGTCATAGTCTCTCTCCATAGTCTCACTCTGTCGTCTAGGCTGGAGTGCTCACGGCCACTGCAGCCTCGACCTGCTGGGCTCAGGTGATTATTCCGCCTCAGCCTCCAAATTGGTGGAACCACAGGCATGTGCCACCACGACCAGCTAATTTTTTGATTTATTGTAGCAATGAAGTCTTGCCATGTTGTTCAGGCTTGTCTGGGACCTCTGAGCTTAGGCAATCCTCTCGCCTCCGCCTCCCAAAGTGCTGGGATTACAGGCTTGATCCACCTTGCTGGCAGGTATTCAAATTTTAAGTTTCACTTTTTATCCTGTCACCTCTTTTCTTTGTCTTCTCTTTTTCTCCTTCCCATGAGTTTATTTACAAATATTGGTTTTAGGATTACAAACCACTGGATCAGGACACTATATATTTCTCAGGCAACATAAAATTTTAGGCATAAATTCTAACTTTGGAGCCATGAATTAGAATCTTATAAATGAAGTTCCTTTTTGTTCATATCAGTCTTTTTTCCAATTTGATATGCTACCATAACGTTTTAAATAGATTTTCTTAATTTTGATAATCTTACCTTATGTAAACACATGCATTTTATTATTAAATTTTTATTTTATTTAATTAATTTATTTTTTTGAGCTGAAGTCTCACTCTTGCCCACGCTGGATTACAGTGACATGCTCACAGCCACTGTAGTTTCAATCTGTTGAGTTCTGGCGATCCTTCTGCCTCAGCCTTCCTAGTAGCCAGAACTACAGGCATGCACTATCACACCTGGCTAATTTTTGATTTATTGTAGAGACGAGGTCTCTCCTAGTTGCCTGGACTAGTCTTGAACCCTCAGGCTCAGGCAGTCCTCTCGCCTCTGCCTCCCAAAGTGCTGGGATTACAGGCTAAGCCACTGAGCCTGGCCTATTATTAAAATTTTAAAACGCAAGTAAACATTTTTCAAAATACTTTCCTGTTTTCAGTTAGAAAATGTCTGGGTGTGAGTAATTGCTTTTAGACCTACCAAAGAAGATGTTGTTTGATAAGTAAATCAGCTGTATAAAACGAAAAGGTTCCATAGTTTAAATGACTGAAATAGTAATTTCGAATAAAAAAAAGAAAGCTTAAGTTTAGTGTCCATGTAAATGTATAGATGGATGGATGAATATACCATAGGATCCGGGGTCTTAACTATCAAGGGCATCCATTTAAAAACCTTTTTTTGTTTATAAGAAGGGTAGATACTTAACGCTTTTTATTGGTTAAAAATACTTGTCAAGCATTACACATTACATATACATTCATAATTTTTCCTGGTTCCCATTCTATTCATTTGACTTGAGTTCTGTGTGAACTGATAAGTAATGAAAATAAGCCTATAATTTGAATGTATACTTATATAACCTTGAGTAGTCCCAGATTAAGAATCCTGGAGTTATTTGTACAACTGTGTTAAAAACATAGGACTTTGTTCTCATCCTTAAACAAGGTATATATGTTTGGTTTGTTTCCTATTGTGAACATTTTTCCCCCAAGATTCTCAGCCATCACTGTCATTGACATGTGCCTAGAGGTAATCTGTGGGAGAAAATACTCCTAAATTAGAAATAAGCATCATTTTTACTTCTCAAAGCCCTCTTTTTTAAACAAGTCCTTCTCAACCCCAGTTCTGGGAGAAAAGTAAGCCCTAAGGTTATGAGACATCCATGGAATATAATTCACTTTTCCCCTGTGCTCCTAGAGTGGTCCTTGCTAAGTACTTCTCTTGGGAACATTGTGAAAAGAGTCACTCTCATTTGTTCTTCAGGACTTAATTATCTCACAGGGCCTGGTTTTAAAAGGCTACCCTAGACCCTGCTGCCCCTGTCCAGTGGCCCTACCCAACATCATAAAACAACTCCTACTTCAGAGGAGCATGGACTCTGGATCTGATCTAATTTCTGTTAGATTATAAAAGGTGATCACTTTGTTAGGGTCAACCTAGTATGAATTTTACCTAGTAATAAGAAGCTATTCTTCCAAACACATTTAAAGTCTTTTATGAGGATGCATTATTGTATGTTATTATATTTATCAAGCAGGTGATCATTATTCAGAAATTACTTTGAAATGAGTTCAAATTTATAATATTGAACGTTTGATGCATCTGGGAGGGCGGCATCAGCAAGAATTTGATGAAATTGATGCAATAGACCTTTCCTTTTAACTTTTTAGAAAATATACCAAGTAAGACCAGGTTGATTTTTATATTTCCCAGACCTTATTTCTTTCTGTTGTATCATCTGTTGGATTGTCTGTATTGTAAAGTTCCAGATAAAGTATTGCCACTTTTTTCTTTGCCCCTCAGTGGTAGATCTTACATTTGAACCCATTGCTATGTGGTAATTTATAGTTCTTGTACTGTTTTACACACTTATGTCGCCAATGCAGTAACATACTATTCATTTTTGCAAAATTAAATCCTAAAGTGAGGACTTTTAACCTGGGGTTGGGGTGGGTAGGAAGGAGGACAGAGGAAGAGTGGTAGGAAAGGAAGGGACCATAGCATTAATCTCAAATGGGTCTGTCATTTTAAGCATATTAAACACTGCAGTCTTAAGGAATTCTAAGTGAGGACAGGTAATCCTGTAACTGAATTGCTGGGGACCTTGACTCGACTGTATAGAATGTACATACACTACTTTAGTCTATCTACTATTTGTTAGGTAGCTTTCAGGGACACTGGTCTCTTGTGACAGTATAGTGTATACTTATACTCTAGTGTAAGCAATGTATATAAACCTTAGAGATCAAAGAGGGGAATTATTTGTTTATTTTCACCTGAAAAAAGGCATAAAAAAAGGATCTCTGCAGGATTCAGATGCCCTTTTGATTTAGAAACAGTATGAAGAGTCCTATTCCATCTTACTGTGTATTATTAAAATAAGCCTAAATGCTGTGTGATAGAGGCCTGTAGGAAATAATGATCTAGTAAATAATCCCTACAAAACCACACCTTTGAGGTTCATATAAAATAATTTACTGTTAAAAAGCAAACCTGAAACTATTAAAAATATACCATGTGTTTGTTAATATACTTGTATTCTATATTAAGACCAGTTAGGAGAGTAGGGGAGGCAAAAGTTGAAAAAAGCTGGGAAAAACCGAACAAACTGTGGCAGCCTTTAAAAAAAACCATGTAATTTCATGTTAATTTAACTAACCACCTCACAAAAGCTCACTTGGTTTTCCACAGTTTTGGTTTTAATCTAACACTTTAATATATTTTTTCTTTTTCTTTTTTTGAATTGGAGTCTCTGTCTGTTGCCCAGGCTGGAGTGCAGTGGCACACTCACAGCCACCGCAACCTTGACCTCCTGGACTCAGGTGACCCTTCCGCCTTAGTCTTCCAAGTAGCTGGAACTATAGGCACGTGATACCACACCTGGCTAATTTTTTTATTTATTGTAGAGATGAGATCTCACCAAGTTTCCCAGGCTGGTCTTGAACCCATGGGCTCAGGCAATCCTCTCACCTCGGCCTCCCAGAGTGCTGGGATTATAGACATGAGCCACTGCATCTGGCCAACACTGTAATATTCTAACGTTTATCTTCAAAATGATGTGTAGTTGTATTGAGTTCCTCTTTGCAAGCATCAGTAATTTAGGACATTTATTAGTGGTTTGTGTATGTTTTGTGTGTTATTTTGTTCATTCTTTTGGGTTTTTTCCTTCTATTTTGTGTGTTCTAAAGCTTTTGGTATTAATTTTATTTCATTGCATTGGATTGCATAATGGGTTCTATTAAGATTTTAAACTATAGAATGTTGAGAGGTTTCTTTGGTCTGTTATAGTTAAGTTTTGTTGATAATTCAGTGGAAGTAGAAGAGGTAGTTTCCATACTGTGAAGTTTGATCAAATGATTCAGTCTCATTATTAACTATCATGCCTGCTATGTCCTTGCCTGCCAAAGACTGAGATTATTTTGATAATCTCACTGCAGAGCTATTTTTGCCAGTTGTTTTCTTAATATTCTTTAGATAAAGATTCATGACTAGCTTAACATTTTAAACATGTAAAACAGAATCTCTTTCCCATTTACTTTTTTTTTTGCTTTGAGTTCTACCTTACTAGTCTATTAGATTTATGTGCCTAATATAGTTTTGTCCATTTAAAAAATATTTTTCACATTTTCTCATTCTGCTAGATGACTTTCAATAGCAGCTTCTGGTTGGAAATTTGTTTACTCTTCTTTTTGTTGTTAAAAAAATTCAAAATTGCCGGGCTCAGTGGCTCAGCCTGTAATCCCGTGACTTGGGAGGTCAAGGTGAGTGGATTGCCTGAGCCCGCGGGTTCGAGACCTGCCTGGGCAACTTGGCGAGACCTCATCTCTACAATAAATCAAAAAATTAGCCAGGCGTGGTAGCACACGCCTGTAGTTCCAGCTACTTGGAAGGCTGAGGTGGAAGGATCACCGGAGCCCAGCTGGTCGAGGCTGCAGTGGCTGGGAGCGGCCACTGCACTCCAGTCTGGGTGACGGAGTGAGACTCCAACTCAAAAAAAAAATTCAGAATTCATTCCTTATCTTTAAATTTGACATTTAAGAGCCAGGTGCATTGCACCTGTAATCTCAACTAATGTGGAGGCTGAGGTGGGAGAATCATTGAGCCCAGGAGTTTGAATCCAGCCTGGGCAACATAGCAAGACCCTGTCTCTTAAAAACAAAACAGGGAAACACTTTTTTTAAAAATTGACTATAAAACCTATTCACATTCATTCTTATAACTCAAATTTAAATTTCATTTTTTTAGATTTCAAATTTAGTTGAATTAGATTTACTTTTATTCTGCCTTTGGGTTTTTTGTTGGGGTTTTTTTTTTTTTTCGCTTTTTTAAGCTGTAGGTACTTGTATAGTTATATGTGATACAACATATTTTTGTGGTTTTTTTGAGTCAGAGTCTTACTGTCATCCAGGCTGGAGTGCAGTGGCATGCTCATGGTCACTGCAGCCTCAACCTGCTGGGCTCTGGTGATCCTTCCGCCTCAGCCTTTCAAGTTACTGGAACTACAGGCACATGCCACCATGCCCGGCTAATTTTTTTATTTGTCATAGAGATGAGATCTCACCAAGTTGCCTGGGCTGGTCTCGAACCCCTCTACTCAGGCCTGTCTCACCTCTCTCATCTCGGTCCCCCAAGGGATTACAGGCTTGAGCCACCGCACCTGGCCTAAGCTGTAGGTACTTGTTTTATTGGCTTCTTCTTCTTCCAAGACTGGAAAACGATATAGATCTTTTTTAGTTCTACTAGAACTTAAATTTCATTTAAAAACAAAAAGTTTACATCTAAATTTTTCTAAGTTGACAAATAATTGGTAGCCTTTGGTCTGTTTTAGCTTTTCAGAATGAGGTTTTCTGTGTTTTCACTGATTATAAAAGTAATGCATGCCTATTTTTGAAAAATGTAAATATTGAAATTCAGGAAGTGTGAGAGTATCCTCATAATCCTGTTTTCTAAGAATAACTACTAATTGTTTGTGTACATTCTTTAATATTTTATTATTATGTAAAAGCATATATTCTTCTAAGTTCTTCTTCATGATCTGTAACCTGCTTTATTCACTTAGTAGCATGGTCATCTCCCCATTTACCTCAGTTTCCTTTTGTCAGAATAGTGGTACTAGCCTTGTAAAGTTTTTGTGATAGTTTAGTGAATGAATGCCTGTACAAGATTTGTAACATAGTCTGGCACATGGTAAGCATTTAAGAAGTGTAAGGTATTTTTATTTTCATTTTAAATGATTCTTCACAGTATTTCATGGAGGACATGCCATGATTTATTTAACAAGCTTCTCATTTGTGGCATTGAATAAGACCCTATTCTGTCCTACATAATCAAGTAGGTTTTTTTATTTCCTTGTCTACTTTCTGTTTATTTTATCTAAATGTGTGATTGTATATACTTGTTAAATTGTATATCTTCTCTTATTTTTGACAACTACATCTAGATTTTAACCATACTTAAGTAATTCCTTAATTGACTTTACTTTTCACCATTCATTCTTTATGCCAAAACTCCAAATACTGGTGTCCAAATTTTTAGTACATTTCTTTTGTCTCACTAGAGCTAGAGTTCTTAAAGTATTGTGGCTCTCTGGGGATACTTGAGGACTTTTCAAGAGATCCATGAGGTCTGTTTTTATAATAATATGAAGATGTTATTTGCCCTTTTAATTGTAATGACGTTTCTACTGGTGTGCAAAAGAACGGTGAGTCAAACTGCTGCATGAATCAAGGCATTGGCGTCAAACTGTGCCACTAGTCATTGTGAACTTTACCACCACACATGCTCAGGTTTTTATTTTTTATTTTATTTTATTTTTTTTAGTTGGAGTCTCACTCCATCGCCCAGGCTGGAGTGCAGTGGCATGCTCACTGCCACCCCAGCATCAACCCACTGGGCTCCAGCGATCCTTCTGCCTCAGCCTTCCAAGTAGCTGGAACTACAGGCACATGCTACCACACCCGGCTAATTTTTTTTTTTTTTATTGTAGAGACGAGGTCTTGCCAATTTGCTCAGGCTGGTCTTGAACTCGTGGGCTCAGACAATCCACTCACCTTGGCCTCCCAAAGTGCTGGGATTACAGGCTGAGCCACCGAGCCCAACCTGCTCAGTTTTTAAAAACTGCCAGCTTCACTTAAGAATGCCCTTGATAAAGCAGCAAAAATGTACTTTTATTGAATCTTGATTACGAGTATACTTTTTAATATTCTGCGTAAGGTAGTAGAAAGAGCTCATATAGCTCTTCTGCATCTGTTGCAGTTATGACCTGAACTAACTGCTTTTCTCATGTAACATCATTTTTTTTAAAAAACTGACAAATTATAAATTTGATTATTCTGACTTCGATATTTGACATTTTCTTGAAAATGAATGGAGTCTCAGGTTAAAGAAAACAATAGTTTTTATTGCCATTGGTAAAATATGAGCTTTCAAGAGAAAGTTTGAATTTTGGGACATTTTTACCTGCCATTTTAAGCTTGATGGCATCCTCAGTACTTAAAAACTTTTCTGATGAGATTGGAAGTGATTTTAATAAATTTTTATATTGCATAAAGAAATTTGTCAGTATCTGCATACCTTGGTTAACCAGTATTTTCTAAATTATTAATGCCTTATGTTACAAAATTATGCATGAATAAATAAAAGATTCACTTAAAGTCTAAGATAGATTGGTACATTTTAATATAGCAAATGTATAAAGTTTATTGATATAGTTTCAGATTTCACATTGCAAATAACCTTCAATAAACTACAACTTCTTCAGCTCTAGAGTAATTTCAAGGCAGAGTATTCATAAATAACTGAAAAGGCTGTTAAAAATTCTTTAATTTATAAAAATTCTTTACTCTGTTGCCCAGGCTGGTGTGCAGTGACATGCTCACTGCCACTACAGCCTCTACCTGCTGGACTCAGTGATCTTTCCACCTCAGCCTTCCAAGTAGGTAGAACCACAGACATGTGCCACCATACCCAGCTAATTTTTTTGATTTATTGTAGAGAAGAGGTCTCACCATGTTGCTCGAGCTGGTCTTGAACCCCTGAGCTCAGGCAGTCCTCTCACCTCCACCTCCCAAAGTGCTGGAATTACAGGCTTGAGTCACCGTGCCCGCTCCTATCTAGCTTTCAAAAGTGTTTGAGTATTACTTCCCAACCACAAAAGACCCCCAAACTGGGAAGGAATGGATCTGCAACTCATTTGTAAAAATTTCACATTTTATTTTGTTTATTTATTTTATTTTATTTTTTTGAGTCAGAGTCTCACTTTGTCGCCCAGATTGGAGTGCAGTGGCGTGCTTACAGCCACTGCAGTCTCAACCTGCTGGGCTCATGCGAGCCTTCCGCCTCAGCCTTCCAAGTAGCTGGAACCACAGGCATGCGCCACCACACCCGGCTAATTTTTTTTTTTATTTATTGTAGAGATGAGATCTTATCATGTTGCTCAGGTTGATCACCAACCTTGAGCTCAGGCAATCCTCTCGCCTCTGCCTCCCAAATTGTTGGCATTATAGGTGTGAACCACCGCATCTGGACTAATTCTTTACTTTTTAAACTACATTATCTGTATAAAATTGTCTTCATTATATTTTGGCCAGAACAACATATCAAAACAAATTGATTGAATGTGGCACAGATGAAAATTCATCTGCCTTCTATTAAAATAAACATTTAAAAGATTTGCAAAAAATTGATACAGTGCCACCCTTCTCACATTTTTTTGGAATGTATAGTCACTTTAATAATCTTATGTTAGCATGTAATGTATTTCTTTTTGTTATTTCTAAATGTATTCATCAACATTTAGATTTTTCACTTTAATTTCTAATTTGATAAATATTGATGGATATGACCTATATTAACAAAAAGCTCTTTGGAATCCTGAGACCAAAGTGTTAGAGAACTGCTGCACTTTAGTTTTCCACTTCCTTGAGGGAGCATGAATAGTATATTTTCTGATTTTCTGATACTTAAGACTGCCTTTATTTTTTATTTATCGATTTTTTTGTAGAGGCGAAATCTCGCTCTCTTGCCCTGGTCTACAACTTTTGGCCTCAAGCAATCCTCCTGCCTAGGCTTCTCAAAGAACTGGGATCATAGATGTGATCCATCGTGCCCGGACAAGACTGCCTTTACACATGAGTATTGATTTTTCTGTTGATGTGGAATGTGCTTGAGTCATAATTTATTCTTTCCAAACTATAAGGCTAGATATTCCCAACCTTCTGCTTATCCCCAACAGATAAATTTAACGGATGTGCCACAAGTCTCCCATCCATATAGTGTTATGAATTCTCCTTAGAAGATTATATGTGATCCTAAACCCTCTCCAAATATTATTACTGTAGACAGTTTCTTTCTGTAGTCTTCTGGAATTCAGTGGATCAGTCTAATTTAAATTTTTTGGTTTAATATGGTTTGACTTTTATTTTTTGTTTCTTTTTTTTGCTTTATCTTTATGCAACATAAATTGTAAAACATTTTTCGAGGAGAGAATCTGCTGAATTTTTGACTGAAATATAGTGAGCTCTAGAGTCTGCAGGTTCAGGTCGATCTTGAGCTCGAAAATTTGTTTTTATAACTTCCTGATACCATTGTTAGAGTTATGTATTATTTATAGGTTAGAACTTTGCACTTCTTATGCCAATCATCTTTTTTCTTTAAATATTTTTACTTTTTTTTTTTAATCATTCTCAGTCTTTTAGGAGAATTTCTTAAGTTTGTTCTCAATTCTTAATCAAGTTTTCTTAATTTGAGTAATGTTTCCCAACTCTACTGTCTTTGGTGTAAATTTGAATTTTGCAATTGCAGTTTTAAATTCCTTCTTTGCTCTGTTTCACTTTTGCAGCAGCTCCTTTTTCCTGTCAGCCTTGTACCTCAGTTTGCAGTTTACTTTGCATTTTTGCTTGCTCTCTCAAGAACCTTTTATCATCGAGACCCCATCTTTTGGATTCCATTTTTATTACTATGTAGATGTTTTCTGAAGTTAATTTTCTTATATTAAATCATTTCAGAGGTGTATCCTTCCTTAGAATTTCCAATATAATTCTTTTATTTTTCTACTGATTCGTTTTATACCTTCTCATCTTGGTTTTCTTGTTATTTATTCTTTAAAGGGAGAATGCTGTCCAGTTTGAGGTGGTAACAGGATGTGAGGATTGCCCCTGATCCGACTCAAAACGTGCTTGTGTACTAAAAGAACCCTAGTGCTGACGCCTCTGATATTATCTTTGTTACATTGTTAAAAATACAAAATTACAAAGACTGGAAAAGAGAACTTTTTTTTTCTTTGAGGTGGAGTCTCACTCTGTCACCCAGGCAGGCCCACGGCTACCACAGTCTCACAGTCAACCTGCTGGCCTCAGGTGATCCTTCTGCTTCAGCTTTCCAAGTAACTGGAATTACAGGCACATGCCACCATGCCTGGCTAATTTTTTTATTTATTGTAGAGATGAGCTCTGTCCAAGTTGCCCAGGCTGGTCTCGAACCCGTGGGCTCGGGCAACCCTCTCACCTTAGCCTCCCAAAATGCTGGGATTATAGGCATGAGCCACTGCGCCCAACTGAGAGTCTTTTTTAAAAGAAAAAATATTAGACTCAATCCAAGCCATATTGTTTATCTTGGTAGCTTTACCAGACCCCTCCCAGGCTAAGTTAGATCTCCTTTTCTCTGTTCCCAAAGCAGATTCATAGTTTTCACTGTAGTTTTATCACATGATGTAATTTAATCACGTTGTGACCTCAGATACCACAGTGCTTAAAATTTTATTAGCTGCCAGTGAATGATTTGTGAATGATTGAGTAACCAAATGTATATCATTGGGAGAATTTTAGAATAAACTATCTAATACCTAGAAAAGCATAAAATACTAAAAAGAAAAGAAAACCTGGCATTGTGAAGAGAACAGTATACTAGATTCATTTGATTTTATCCTGTTGTTGTAGCAAGGCAAAAAATAAAATAAAATAAAAACCAATAGACTTAGTTTACCTTGAGCCTAAGAAAAGTGAATATTCCCCCCAATAATATTTGCTGATAAACTAGAAACATCTCTTGCTTGTAGTACTGTAAATAAGCACATAACTGACTCAAAGGTGATAGCCAGGTGGTATATATTGAACCCTAGGGAGTAGAGCCAATAGCATTTCTCCTAGAAATTAGATTTGAAATATATTCTATCAAACATTTAGTTTCTGTTAATTTTCTGGATTAAAAATAATTGATGACACACCAAATTTTCAAGAGAAAAATAGCAGGGTGATTCAGTGAATTCCACCTTTTATGTTCTTCAGATTTAGCTTAATCTAATTCTGTATGTCACATTTTAACATTTTGACTCATGACATATGTTTTGTTAGCAAAGCATGGCATAGGCAATGATGACTAATGTTTATACAAAACACATAATCAACCCATACAAATACCTTTCCCCCAGTCAGAATTGTCTGTAACCCAATTTCAGAGAGATTAAAATACAGTATAAAAAAATGTGCTTTAGAATCAATGAAATAGTATTATTATGGTCTATAAAATAAAAATGTTACTGTTACAGAGTTTTTGGTATTAATTACATGTCTAGAATCAGGAGAATATTTAAATAGACTGTGGTACATCTATTTGACAGAATATATGAACTTTAATAATGATAACAAGATAGGTCACTTGAGCCCAGGAGTCCAAGGCTGCAGTGAGCTTAGATCATACCACTGTACTCCAGCCTGGGCAAGACCCCACTTAAGTTAAAAAAAAAAAAGTTAAATAAATGTTTAAAACAACTACTTTCATAGAAAAGAATTAAACAGAATTACAGCAAAGTGGTAATAATGCTTGTAATTTGGACGGTAGGACTAGCTGAAGAAAATACATATTTTCCAGATTTTATTTAATGAATATATATTATTTTTTAAGTGTGTACATTGTTGTGGTAGAGTGCTTTGTAGCACTTATTAGGGGATCTCTTAGATATAAGTCATACTATACTAATTTCCATTTCATGAAGTTCCCAGATTGTTACGTAGGAAATTTGAAATACTTTCTTGAAATTGGATGTTTTGGTGTGATTCTTGGGGAAATTATGGGAAAGAATGATTGGATGAGATCGAACTAGATCAGGGATCAGCAGATGAAAGCCCTGTCTGATCCTTTATAGAAAAAGTTTGCTAATCCTTGAACAAGTTAAGACTTGTTTGAATGGTGATGTACACTACCTCTCTCAATGTAGCAAACTAAAGGAAGTGGCCCGAACACTGGTGGAGCTCATTCCTCAGTCTTATTTGATATATTTTTATCAGTGTCTTGGATGACCATAATGAAGTTAGAGTGGAGTGGGGGAGGTGATGAGAACTAACAAATTTTTAAAATTAAGAATCTAGAAAGAAATTGTTAGTCTAGAAAAATAAGATGACCATAATAAGAGGAAATTTAATAACAGTGTAATAGCCCTATATATGTACTTGGAAAAGTAGTGTCTCAAGTTCAGGATAACTAACAGCAAGTCATATAGAAAAGATTTTGTTTTAGTTACAGTGTGTTGTGGTTGCTAAACATAATTAACAATCTAATGTGAAAATATGAAGTCTATATTCCATGTGTCTGCAAGGGTAAAACCAGTTAACAGTGAATTTTCCAGCATTTAGAGCAGGAATGGACTCATCAGCAAGGCCCTGAATTGCCTTTCATTAGAGATGCTCACTTATAGGTTGGGACTTCACAAGCAACTTGAATAAACAACCACTAAGTGTTATTGCTTTGAATTACTGAAGTAGTCTTAATAGAGAAAGTTTATTTTATCATCTGATATTTCAGAGTAGGAAAATGTCTTCTGATTAAATTCTTGATCCTCCAAAGAGACAGTATATTTGAAGTATAAATCTGGACTGGAACTTGGGAACACTGTGTAATTAATTATTAATAGTTCCTTGCTTAATGCTTCACTGCCCTCATAGATTGCTATGGTAGACAAATGATATCACTCCTTTCTTAGAATGCTTAAGAATAAGTAAATTCAATATTTGAGTGTACCCATTATGAACATAGATACTACTTATAAATAATAACTAATCATATTTCTGTTGTTAGCTAATATCTTATTTAAGTACTTTACATGAATCGTCTAGTTTGATCCTAACAACTCCATGAGATGTAGGTACTGTCATCTCTATTTTACAGGTAAGAAAGCCCATACAGATTGAGGGTAAGTAACTTGCCCCAGGTCTAATGGTGAGAGAAATCATGTTCTTAATCCCTATATCATACTGTAGGAAGATATAAAGAAGAAAACATAAAAGCTACTCTCAAAGAATTTGCATTCTGTTAGGAAAGAAAACATATGCACATGAAAAGTTGCAAGGGCACTATATGTTTAAATACTAACTGATTTCTGTGAGTTTTAAGTGAAGAAGCGCTCACTAGAACTGTGGAAGATTTCATTAGCAAGGTAAATCTTGAGTCTGATTGGAACTTGGAGAACCTATAGTATTTAAATTAATGGAAAGGAAGGAATGAGCAGGCATAGTGAAAAGTGGGAGGGGAAATTTAGAGTACATGTTTGAAAGAATAGCTGATAATGGCTATAAAATGATATGGCCCTGAACGTCCTGATTCAGAGAATGACTTGATGAGATGACCAAACTGCATTAATTGAATAATATTACTGTTGAGAAGATAAACTCTTTTCGGCATTTTGCTACTCAGTAAAATCTTAGCTCTCCTCAGAGGGAAGGGGTAAATGTTAAATTAGAAGCATCATGGTAGCTTAGAAAGAGAATGGGTTTGGAGCTCTACTCTTGCTAACAGAACCACATTAAAAAGTTATTTAACCTTTCTCAGCTTTAGACTTTTGATATATTCAGTGGAGGTTTTCTCTTCTTGGGGTGGTTTGAATCTTAGAGGTAATGCATGTAATACACTGAACAGTAGAGAGGGTAGTTGTTATTGTTAGTCTCTGTTAATCTTCAATAAATGGAAACTACTTTTTGAGGCTGGGCATGGTGTGGTTCATGCCTGTAATCCCAGAACTTTAGGAGGTTGATGTTAGAAGATTGCTTGAGCCCAGGAGTTCAAGAGCAGCCTGGGCAACATAGTGACCGTGTCTGTATAAAATTAAAAATTTTTAAAATTAGCCGTGCATGCTGGTGTGCACCTGTAGTCCTAGCTACTTGGGAGGCTGAGGCAGAAGGGTCACTTGAGCCCAGGAGATCCAGGCTGCAGTGAGCTGTGGTTGTTCCACTGCACTCCTGTCTGGGCGAAGAGTGTAGCCCCTACTCAAACAGAAAAAAAAACAAACTACTTTTTAAGACTTAAGTTCATTTTCTGACTCTACACACTCTGCCATCACCAAGATTGCCGTATTCTTCTGGTAAATGTGTAGCCCTACATTCCTTTTTCTATATAGCACTTAAATTTTGAGATTATGTGTTACGTGATTATTTTATTATTTTATTAATGTCTCCCCCCCCCCCATCCCCCCCACTCAAATGGTAAGCTCCATGCAGCTGGAGTCATGTCTCATTTTGCTCACCCTTTTCTCTCCACTGCCTAGGCCAGTGTCATACCATGGAGCTTTAGGAAAGATTGAGTGAATGAAATAAATTCTTAATAGCTAATACTGAAATAGCTGCCTACATCAAAATAAGGATGCTTTTTTTGAAGAATTAAAATACATGTCATATGAACCATGTAAAATCTTAGTTCTTGAACTTGCCAGTCCTTTGGTCACATTATGCTGACTGAACACCTTAGAAATGGAACATGGTAATATCTCATTACATTTGCCACTATTGTGTATTGTTTTCAGCACTAATCTTGACCTGAATACGATGTTGTATGTTAACTTTTATACAGAATTTCATTTCAAGTTTTTGGTTATTTCACTTCACTTTGTGAAGTATAATTGTTTCATGAAACTCTTATGGCTTTAATAAAGTTAAAATATCAGGTGCTTCGCGTCCCTTCTTTAGTCTTCCATCATTATAAATATCATTTTCATTTGGCTTCTCTTATAAGGGAGAAGATGTCAACCGGACACTAGAAGGTGGAAGGAAGCCTCTTCATTATGCGGCAGATTGTGGGCAACTTGAAATCCTGGAATTTCTGCTGCTGAAAGGAGCAGATATTAATGTATGTAGAAAATATTGTCATTCTAGAAAAAATTTCTGTTAATATGCTTTGCGTAATTGTTTTCTATAGATTGTAAAATATTTATATGTAGAAACCTAATTTTAAATAGGAATATGGTCTGAAATTATACCAAATTTTCTGTAGCTTAGAAATACATATTTTGGGTTTTTAAAAACAAGCTGAAAAACTGACTTTTTTATGCTGATAAAACTAATGATGTTTTCTCCTTTGGCTGTTTCTTTTCAAGTTCTAAAACTTAGGGAGTTAACACTGTCTGTGGGTAGCAAATGGCTATCATGTAATAGAGCATAGGACTCTGCAGTCATAGGATAAATCTAAACTGGATTGTTGTACAAAGGTCAGTGGACACTGGTCAGATAGGAGCCATTGTCTCCTGATTCTAGCCTTTTGTAGCTTCTGCATTTCAGAGTTTTAGAAAAATGTTCAAGTAACTGTGACAGCAAGTAAGATGAACTTTGCACATTTCAGGGGCACCATATCACCTGCCTCTTTTACCTCTTCGTCAACTATGTTCTACCCCTCTCTTTCCTTACTGGACCACACTGGTATTTCTACAGTGGAAACTCAAGGCTCAGAGGGGTTAAATAACTAGCCCCCACAATAAGTGGCAGATCCAAGATTTGAGCTAAGGGCAAAGCCCTAATCCTCTCTCTACTACATTGACTGCCAAGGAGAGACATTGCTTGTGGGCTTGGGCCTCTGGTAACGAAGAGAATAGGAGTATGTCTCTGTGGAGTGATTTTGTATAGAAAGGCACATAAGTAAACATTGAAATTGAAATATGTTTAAGAGTCCCCAAATTAGATCTAGAAAGATGAAATGAAAAATGGATAATGTTATCTCTATATTTATTATTTCATAGGCTCCAGATAAACATCATATTACCCCTCTTCTGTCTGCTGTCTATGAGGGTCATGTTTCCTGTGTGAAATTGCTTCTGTCAAAGGTGAGGTCAATCACTAATTTTTATTGCTTTTTCCATTACTGTGTAGCTGATTAAACTATGTATTTGATTGTTAATTTATTTAAATTTTGTGTGGCAGCAGGGATAGAAAACTAGAAGCAATATCTAGAATTGAGATCTAGAACAGTGTTACTCAAAATAAGTGATCCACAAACTGTTATCAGTTCATGATGGGTAAGAAGCTTGGGCTAGACTATAGATCAACAGTCTCCTCTATTAAGATCTTTTTGTGAAATAAAGGTTAGCCAAAATAAGCATTGTACTCAGTGATGTATACAATGCCATTGGGAACAGTAACAGTTGGTGGACTGGTACTGGGTTCACAGACCACACTTTGAGTAGCACTGGTTTGAAATTTGTTAAGTTTCATTTTTTGTTAATACATACTGAGCAAGATTATTAGATATAGTTTGCTTGTAAGTAAGGGCTCTCTAAATCATTTTGTTTTTTAGATTTGACTGAGATAATGATAAATCTGGAGTTTTTCAACTTTTTTTTATCTTTGCTATTATAAGCTCTTACATAGAGTTCAAAATCCAGCCTCAGGAATTAACCAATTAGTTATATTAGATGGAGCCTGTAAATGTGGGAAAGCAAGAAGTCTTGGTAAATATCACCAGTTACAGTATTATCACCAATATTAAACCCAAGCTTGTCACTTTATGACCATGCTCTTGCTAGAAAATGCTGTTCATAATATTTCATTTGGGATCTTAAAATAAGCCCTGCTAAAAGAAGCAAAAGAGAAATAGGAATTAAATGAGTAAAAGTATATAAGGTATTTTTCATAATAGGCACTCAGTAAATAGTAGCTTTTATTATAACTAAGACTGAAGAGGATTTTATACTTCAAAGGATCAGCTTGAATAAGATATAGAGAAAATTGGAAAAGCAGATAGCACATGTATTTCTTAACACTTTATTAACATCTTTTAAAGATATGATTCTTACTTTTTTCTTTTTTTTTTTTTTTTTTTGAGTTGGAGTGTCACTCAGTCGCCTAGACTGGAGTGCAGTGGCCACTCCCAGCCACCACAGCCTCGACTTGCTGGGCTCCGGCGATCCTTCCGCCTCAGCTGGAACTACAGGCGTGCGCTACCACACCCAGCTAATTTTTTTGATTTATTGTAGAGATGAGGTCTCACCAAGTTGCCCAGGCGGGTCTCGAACCCGCAGGCTCAGGCAATTCACTCACCTCGGCTTCCCAAAGCGCGGGATTACAGGCTGAGCCACTGAGCCCGGGAAAGATAAGATTCTAAAAGCAGTTAATTCAGGCCCTATTCAACTAGAGGTTTTTTCCTACCCATAGCTTCATGTTAACCACAATTACTGAGTTTTGTTTTTTGGTTATATATCAACAGCAGTTTTCTCACCATACTGATAGAAATGATGCATACCTCCAAAAGCCAAAATAAATGGAAATACTATTCTTTGCAACTAGCAGATTCAGCTAGGGTGAGCTCACAGAGATTTCCAGTCACTGTCTTTCTCCTTACTGTCCATCCCACCCTTACACCCATGAAAAGACTACAAAGTACCTTTGAAAACTGCTAGATAATTTTACCCTGGAGTAATATTTTTGCTTATAATATCAAAAACTGGCTGCTACAGGCTACAGATATTGATTTGCAGTTCATGAAAGATTTATAATTTCAATATTGTATTACACTCTGTATTGCAACTAAACCAAGCTCAGACAGGCTTAAACAATAAAGAATTCTTATTAACTCACTTAACTGTAGAGTTGAGGCATCCTGACCCTGGGCTTAAGCCACATGACTAGAATCTGATTTCTTTCTGTCTGTCTTTCAGGTCTCTTCCTCATTGTTGACTTAATTCCCTTGGCTTCAGCCTATGAGCTAGCTAAGTGTATAGTAAAAGTAATGAATGACTTCCTCCTTACCCTTCTTCCCCCTTTCCTTAATCTTTTTCACCCAACCAAGGGTTTTGTTCTCTGAAAGTAAAAACCTCCCTGGGTTCCTTTTGAGCTTAGGTCTTTGGTCATTTACTCAGTGAGCTGCCTTAATTATACTTTCCTGTCAGCCATATCTCAAACTATCAATCAAAACAGTTTTTCCTCCTGTTAGACATCTCTGACCTCCCAGGAAAAACAAAACAAGAGATAATCATTGTTATATTAGAGAAGGCCCATACCATTGTTTTGTATTCCTGATACTCTCAAAACATGATGCTTCAGGTTATTGAGACCTTTTCTATTGTTACCTCAGTTAAATTCATTCCTGAAAAGTTGGCTTAATTTGCAGGTACATTAGACCCTAATAATGTTATCACAGAAGGGTCTTTACAGATATGTACTGTGTTGTTAGATTGATTGTGAATTGAGCTTAGTTTGTTTTTTCTTTTATTTGTGCCCATATTGTTCTTTTATTTGTGTCCAATCCTTGTTTGTTGTAGTCAAATAAGTGCCATTCAGAGATAGCTATATTGATGGCATATCAGCTGTAACTATGTAGAGCTATTACTTGTTTTATATGACAGTTTTTTTATCTTTTTGAAAGCAGAAAATTTTAGTTCTGCTTTTTCCAAATTAATTACCTTGATTTTATTATTGCATAAACTTATTTAATGGATACCCTGTAGTTTTGTCAGCCAGATTTTTTTTTTAATTGATAATGCTCTTTCAAAACTCCTTAACTGTTACAATAGGGCTGTTCCAGTGCATCTTTTAAAAGTTACCATCAATGTTTGTATTCAGTGTAATTTGTTCTGCTTTTTATCAAAAGTAGAATCCTTATGCACTATTATTAATTTATTTTAAAAGACTTAGTTTAAGATCTTTTCCAGATTTATTGACATGTTTAGTTAACATATTATCCAGCATAAGAAAAAAAGGCAAAGAAATAAACAGAAATTTCAAAACTCTGTATGATCACAACTAATGGGGGAAAAATCACAAAATCAAAGAAGATTGCTAGAATGTTTGAAATCAAACTTTATATGATATGCTATATCATTTGTAATGTATTATCAACCTAAATGAATAGGTATTATAACCTCCATTTTATAGATAGGAAACCATTTGTTCAGGGAGGTCTAACTGTTTGAAAATAAAATAGATTATAATAGAATCAAGACTTGTTCCAAGATATATGATTCAGCAGCCTGCCTTTTTTTCTACTACTTGAAATTGCTTTTCAGAATTACTGTCAGGACAGTATGAGAAGTGGAACATATACATATCTGCTGATAAAAGCCATGTGGCCTCATTTTAATTGGTGAGCTGGGATAAATGAGGAAAATGCAGAGATTAACAGATATGGGGCTTTAATTTCAAGGCTGAGGTCTGAGCACATGCTGTGGTTTGCTCTTTTTGCCCCCATTGACAGAAAAGATGTTTTAAAAGTGAATGGATCAATATCTGCTTTGGGCCATAAGAACGGGTTCCATTAGACCAGAAACTACAGTATAAATCCTTAAAAGACAGAAAGCAGACGGGATAAGGCCAAAGAAGAAAACATTCCCAAATATGAGCAAGAGAGTATTGTTGCAAAAGGTAAGAGCTGATCCACGCTGCTCCAAGCCCAGAAGTGCCCAGTACCCCCAAGCAACAGATGGAGTGATAAGTTGGATGCTCTTCAAGAAGAAGTGTATTAAACCCAAAGGAAAAGACTGAGATATGAGAAGGAATGATAGGCTATAAATTAGTATGTGAATAACACTAAGGAAATGTTAAAATACAAAACAAAAAACACTGAAGTTTTAAAAAATAAGCTGCTACCAAAGAATTGGTAACTATAACTAACACACAAGATGGAAAGGGGGTAATCAAACTCCTGGTACTTTCACCAGATCCAGAGTACTTGAGAAGCATGGTAAAAGTGGAAAGGAAGGAAGGAAAAGGAGGCAGTTTGATACAGGCTCAGGAAGCGTCCTGGAAATTTTAGCAGCTGCAGAGGAATGAGAGTGTGAAAAAGAAGAAACTGATGTGTGTAAAACATATCCGTGATAGAGAAGTGGCCACTGACAAGCACAGCAGTCTGTACAAAGGCCAAGCCCAATGCCTGTTTTTATCAAAGCAAAATAAACTATGTAATCATGTGTCATTTAGAATTGCAATTATCTCAGTTGAATGTGGTTTCCTTTTTTTGCCTTAAAAATCTTAACCAGGAAGTTTTTGGAGTAAAAAGGATACTTTTAAGTGTAACAGTATCTTCTAATTCAGAAGTTGGGAAACACTTTTTTAAAGGGTATGCATTTACAGACCACCTGGTCATTGTAACTTGTAGCTCTAATGTGGCCATAGACAATACATAAACAGATGGACCTGGCTGCATTCCAATAAAACTTTATTTACAAAAAAAAGTATCTGGGCTATAGTTTGTCAACCCCTGCTTTAGCTCATATATGGTTTGGAACTTATAGGGCACATTATTTTTAAAACCCTAACACTCAGTGGTAAGATGATGCTTCCTAAGTGTGTATCATTCTGGATGCATTTATTTGACGATGCTAGCACTCATTTATTTATTTATAGCAGAGTAATCTGGGATTTTCACTATTCATTACTTTGTGATTAACATCTCAAATACCTGAATTATAGCGATGTTGCAAGAACACGTTACTTAGGAGAGGGTTGAACATGAAATAATATTCTTGAACTGCAATATTACTAGCTGATGGGCTTTTATAACTCCAAAATTTATTAACAGTAGTTCCCATAGATGAGTACAGTATAGTAAGGTATTTTGAGAGAGAGAGATCACATTCACATAACTTTTATTACAGTATGTTGTTATAGTTGTTCTGTTATTATTGTGATCTTTCTATGCCTAATTTAACTTTATCATAGATATGTACATACAGAAAAAAGCATAGTACATTGATGCACCACATAATGACTTTTTATTAAACTATGTGTAAGATACTGATCATGTAAGATTATACTGAGACTGAAAAGTTCCTATTACCTAGTGATGTCGTAGCCATTGTAGTCAAAGTGCAACACATTACTCACATGTTTATGGTTATGCTATTGTACAAATCTGCACTGCTAGTCATATTAAAGTCCAGCACATACAATTAACTGCAGTACATTGGTAATCAAAATAAATGACTGTTACTGATTTATGTATTTGTTCTGCTTATTATCATTATTTGAGAGTAGATCTCCTTCTACTTATTTAAAAAAAAACTGTAAAACAGCTTCAGTCAGGTCCTTACAAAAGTGTTCCAGAAGAATACATTGCTGTCATAGGAGATGACACCTCCATGCATGTTGCTGCCCCTGAAGACCTTCTAGTAGGACAGGATATGGAGGTGGAAGAAAATGATACTGGTGATCGTGGCCCTAGGCTGATATGTGTGTTTGTGTCTTCATTTTTAACAAAAAATGTTTAAAAAGTAAAAAAATGAAACATTTTAGAGTTAGAAAACTTACAGAATAAAGATATGAAGAAAGAAAATATTTTTGTACAGCTGTACAGTGAGGATTTTAAGCTAAGTGCTATTACAAAAGTCAAAAAGCTAAAAACATGTAAACATTCATAAAGTTAAAAATTACAGTAAGCTGAAATTAATTTTTTTTATGAATTCAGTGTAGCCTAAGTGTACAGTGGTGATAAAGTCTATAATAGTGTCCATGAATGTCCTAGGCCTTCTCATTCATTCACTCACTCAGAGCAAGTCCAGTCCTGTAAGCTCCGTTCATGATGAGTGCCTTATACAGGTGTACCATTTTTTATCTTTTAGACTGTATTTTTACTATCTCTTTTCTTTTTTTTGAGTTGAAGTCTCACTCTGTCGCCCAGACTGGAGTGCAGTGGCTGCTCCCGGCCACCGCAGCCTCGACCTGCTGGGCTCTAGCGATCCTTCCGCCTCAGCCTTCCAAATAGCTGGAACTACAGGCGCGCACTACCACACCCGGCTAATTTTTTTTCATTTATTGTAGAGATGAGGTCTCACCAAGTTGCCCGGGTGGGTCTCGAACCCACGGGCTCAGGCAGTCCACTCACCTCAGCCTCCCAAGGCACGGGATTACAGGCTGAGCCACCGAGCCTGGCTATTATCTCTTTTCTATGTTTGCTTTCTTATGTTGCCTTATGATATTCATTAGTCATGTGCTGTACAGGTGTATAGTCTAGGAGCAACAGGCTATACATATAGTCTAGGTGTGTTGTAGTCTAAGTCTTATAAGTGCACTCTGTAATGTTCATAAAATGATGAAATCCCCTAACAACATATCCCCGTTAAGTGACAAGTGGCTGTATGTATAGGATTCAATATTATCCAAGATTTCAGTCATGCACTGGAGGTCTTTGAGTGACCTCCCACGGATAAAGGGAGACTCCTATAATTTCCAGTTATATGTAATTTGACATTTTTAGTTATATGGTTAAAAAAACAGATCTAAGAGAAATAATAATAGTTTGCCTGTAGCATTAATGCACTATCATGTTGCTCATTTATTCATATAATACATATAATGCTTAATATATATTACATTTTCTATAATAGTCATGAAAGTTCCCTATAATTTATGTAATTCCTTATAACTTAATATAATTGATAATAAAGAATTTTAAGAAGTCTAGCATCTCTGCTTCCTAAATCTTTACTAAGGAAAAACATTTCTAAATAATCTGCGGTGGAGCATTGTGGAGATATATCCTAAATACTTTTTATTAGTCTTGTAAGGGTGCTGTAATTTAGAATTTTGACAGATAAGCTTTCAGTACTTTACCCTAATGTGTGTTTATACTCCATTCCTTAACATGGCATATACTGCTATTTAAAAGACCTCAACCTCCTATAGAAATGAGAATTCTTCTAAATAAGTAGGAAAAAGTTGTACCCTAGCATGAGAAAATCAAAATTTCATGAATTAAGAATTTAGTGAAAGTTTCAAAATGTTACAATTGTGGTTTATTCTTAGATTTTAAAAAAATCGACAACATACTTAATGTATTATTATTAACCATCGTTATGTTACTAGTGATATTTAGCATACCTAAGCTATATATGAGAGGAAAAAAAATCCAAAAGAAACTGCTTTTTTTTCTTTCTCTGCTTTTCACTGTGTCAAATAATTTATCTTAGGAAGTCAGCTCTAACTTTACAACAAAAAGTTATTTATATATATTTATATTCTCCACTGATTATTGTGCAACACTAACTGTTTTAGATCACTTTGTAAAGTAACTGTTCCTGGTTTGTTGAGTATTATGAAAGAGTGAAATATAGAACAAAGGTTTACTGAGCTGCACTTTTTTTTATAAAAAGGATATAGCAAATGTCTTATGTGTCATTGCTATAGAAAGTAAAAAAATACTAAAACTCGGTCTACTAAGAATATGCAGAAAACCTTCTTGTCTGATAACATTGATCGTTTTAGATATATATTTTTCCTTTGCTTTTGCTTTTTACTCAAGCAGCCAGTTAATAAATCATGAATACTCCTCTCAAGTACCAGTACTGTTGAGTCTTCAGGAACATGTCATAGTGCAGAATTTGCTGCTTGACTTGAGAACTAAATGTGTAAGATATAAGAGCTGGAAGTCAGCCCTGTTCAGCATAAGCAAATAGGTATGCTTGTAGGTAGAATCATCATTTGTTACTTGAATTACTATCCTTTAAGCCTGAATAGCTTCAGATATTCTCATCTACACATTTCATGATTATTTGGAACTCCCAAAATTCTTTTCTATATAACATGGGCAAAGTTTGTAAGTTCATTGTTTTTTAACCACTTAGCTCTTTTAGAGTAGCATACGTCATTATTTTGATAGTTTCTGTTAGTGGCATATACTGTGTGCTGGGGTAACACACACACACGCACACACACACACACACACGCACACACACATAAGTTTAGTTCTTAGTTCTGCTTCTTAATAACTCTAGCTTTAAACAAGTCTCTTAATATCTCAACCAAAGATTTCTGTAACAAGGGCTGGTACTTAGTACTTAGAGTCGATATGAGAATAAAATAACTTACAGTTATATTGACATTTCCTGTGTACAAGTACTGTTTTATGGGCTTTATTCATGTTAATTCATGGAATCATCACAGTAATCCTATTAAGAATGTATGCTTTTTATCCCTCCTTTTACCATTGAGGAAACAGGCACAGGGCAATTTAGGAAATTTGCCCAGGACCACACAGCTGGTAAGAAGGGGAGTTGGAATTCAATCCAAATCAGTTTTGCTCCAGAGTCTGTGTATATAGCCAAGTAGTTAAACAAGATAATATAAAGAAGCCACTGCCGCAATGCCCAGCACATGAGAAATTCTCAGGAGTACCAAGACCGGTTAGGACTGATGAACTGCTCAGAAAAGGGAAGACTTTCTGCAGGAATGAGGGTTCCCTGGGGGGAAAAAAAAAAGCTTTGTAAAAATAACTTTTGTTTTCAGCGTAGGCAGACTTTTTCATCTGAAACTTGCAATGTACCATCTCTTAAGTAATGTAACAGCTCAATATCTGAATGTCCTTGAAGAGGAATAATGTGAAGGCTTATTTTTATGCATTTTTCACTGAAATCTTGAAATGATCTTTCTAATCTTCTAAATGTAATTGTGGTAGTGCATCAAAATTGTATTTTTACTAGGAGTAACATTAGAACAAATCCAAGACCACTATATATGCATCTGAAAATGAACTATAGTCGTTGTGTTCAAATAAGGAATGAAATGGAATGTAAAATATGTCTCTTTTGTTATTTGAATAAGTTGGTGTGGCTACTGGAAAAATTGTGAAGTATCTGCCTCTTTAGAGTTGAGATTGTAAGCACTGAATTTTTTTTAAAAGTGAAAGAGATGCGGCAGCAGCAGTAGCAGTTAGCCCATAGTTCTCAGCAGATGCTATAGTTCATGTATGTCCTTCCCCATTGCATTGTCAGCATGTAAGAGAGGCAGCATAGTGTGAATGGAAGAGCCTGGCAGTGATGCTCGAAAATCTAGATTTGAGGCTTGGCTATATTAACTCCATCACCAGTAAGTCACTTGACTTCTGAACTCAGTGGGATTAATAGTATTCATACCTCAGGTTTATTTTGAGGATCAGAGATGGTTATGGTCTGTTCTTCTATTTTTAGTATTTGCCATACTGATCTATTCGCATATATGATCCTTTCCTCTGTCCCAGCTAGATTGTGCAATACATGAGAACTAGTCTGTCATTCTCTTTAATCCCCTAGACCAGTGAACAGCATTTTCCGTGAAGGACCAGCTAGTAAATATTTGGGGCTTTGTGTGCTGTATGTGGTCTCTGTCACATCTTCTCTTCTATGCCATAGTAGCATAAAAGCCTTAAACAATATGTAAATGAATGAGTATGGCTGTGTTCTGGTAAAATTGTATTTACCAAAGCTGCATTTGCCATTGAAGAGGAACTCAGTAAATATTCTTTGAATAGACTTGTGAATTGAATACCTGAAACTGTTGTCTAGAGTCACAGATGACACATTATATGTGTACCATCCCATAGAGTTCTTCAGTTTCCTTGAAGAGACATAAATAAATTGCAAATATCTAAACCTTCGCACTGAGGGACAAAATTATGTTTTTTTAAAAAAGGTATGTTTCCATGAAGTTTATTATTTGCACAAAACAAATAAAGAGATGGAATAGAAACTGAGATATATGTTTTAAAAAATTGATTGGCATCACGTAAAAAAGAATGTGTGAAGTGCTTTCGCAGTGACACCAACACTTCTTTATAACAGAAGGTAGCAATAAAGATCATTCATATAAGAAAGACAGCTGTGGGTATACCCTTTGTATCATATGGCATAACTTGAAAAGGTAGATAAGAAGTTATTATAGCCTTAATAGAGACTTTGAAGTTGAAGGCAGATTGTTACCACAATGTAAGATACAAAACTTTGATTTTTTGTCATAAATAAGTTCCTCAAAATGTCCAAAATTTGATTATAAGCCAAATATTATTACAATGAAATCATTGGTTTCAGTGCTACAATACTTAATATGAAATAATTCATTTTTCATTATTTCATTAAAAAGTATGGTTGAGTTGCTTGTAGATGATCCACAAGATGTCTCCAAGTGCAAAGGCCTGAAGACAGTAAATTTAGCAATCTGGGTCTTGTCCAGACATTTTGGGGGGAAAGGCTGTGTGGGTAATTTTTAACTAAAGATAGCACAGAACATAAGATTTGGAGTTGGGGGCTCTGGTTTCTATAATTTGCTGATTGACCTTGGGCAAGTTTTTTTAATCTTTCTGAGTTTGAGAACCTCTGGCTATAAAACAGTTAACAATGTCTACTTCACAGAACTGCTATGAGAAAAAATAAGGTTATGTATCCAAAGTATGTTAAAAACTCAAAACTGCTACAAAAATATAAGGGACATAATATTCACTGTGTTTGTTTTGTATTAGATGCTGTGGGGTTTCAGAAATTGTCTTTACTCTGTCTCCTGTATCAGTATGTAAATTAAGTATGAAATTAAATATGCTATGAAATGTAGATTTGCATAAAATAGGTAAATTTGCAAATATATGTAATTTTAAGTATTGGGATAATTTTTCAGTGTCACTAAATACAAATCCATGTTTAGTAGTTTTCCAAAATTTAATTGTATTTGTAAATGTTGTGTATGGTAATATTTAAGTATATATTCAAACAGTTGAAAATTCTTAGCTTCTGAGCATTTTATTATGGTACCTTGGAACTGCACACACTCCATACATTATGAGATAATTGAGTTCTTTATGAGCATAGCACAGTTTCTCAAGACTGTTCTAAAATGTGTTTAATTAATTCAAGATATTTTGCAGTTTTGGGGGGAGGGGTTTGTTTGTTTTTTATGAGTGAAAGAAGGAGTTTATCAAGCAGCAAAGCTCTCCAGAAAAAGAGAGGGGCCCTGAAATGGGTAACCCTGTTCTTTCTAATACAATGCTAAACAGTGGTACAATATTTTGACAAGATAATAGAAAAGATACTTTTTCTTTTTAATTTGGATGCATGTGTTCACTAAGAGTGAGATTTATATCACTAAATATGCATTTCTATTATAACCCATATATCTTTTTTTAAAAAAATTATTTATTGCATGTGTTGTATTCCAGGCATTTTCCTAGGTATTAAAGGTAGAGGTGAATCTCACAGGATCCCTACCCCCATGGAGCTCAGGCTGATGTTGGGAAGACAGATCTGTTAACAGATAATTGCCGAGTATGGTGTAGGTGCTATAAGAGAGGTGTTCAACCATGAGTAACAAAAGCCCCTACTACAGAGATCTAAGCAAGAAAGTGGCTCATAACAAGATGTCTGAAGGTGTGCACCAAGGCCGAGTGGCTAACTCCGCTATGTATATTATCAATATCCCACACTTAAAACTCCCCTCAACCCCTACTTTCCTCCACAGATTTCTTCCAGTCCTTATGGTCACAAGATGAGTACTGAACCTTCAGCGTTGTATCTGTGTTTGTAATAGGAAAAGGGGGAAAGAGCTAAGGATCTTTTTCCTCCTAGGGCTGTACTGGAAAAGTAAAAGCCTTCCCTGCAGAATAGGCCAAAATGACATCAGATGGCCACCCTTTAGCTTTAAGGGAATCTGAGGATGCAGTTTCATTTTAGCAACTGTAGTAGAGGAAAGCAAAGTAGAAGAGTGCTGCACTTCGCAGGGAGTGACCCAGGCTATAGTGTCTACTTCTTGATGATCAGTCCCACAGGAGATGGGGGAGCCAACTGCCTGGGGGATTCCAGAAGGGCTTCACAGAGAATGTAACAATGAAATATGAGTTAATTGTGTGGTTAGAGGGAAAGAACAAAGAATTTATTTGTTCCTTTACATTTTTCAGATTTCTTAGGAGATACTTAATATCAAATAAAAGGAAGTACACTGTATTCCTTTAAATACTGGAAATGTAGGTGAACAAGATAAACAAGTCTTCTGCCCTTGGAGACTTCATTTTCTAGAGGGAAAATAGTAAACAAGTATACAAATAAAGGGAATTTAATTTCAGGTAGTAACAAAGTACTGTGAAAAATATCTTTGTAAGGATGAAAACGTTTTAACTAATTGGGATAGACAATTTCTTAAGGGTATTATGTACTTTTCTTTTAAGCAGAATAAACAAGACATGGTTAAATCTTTCCCTGAAGACTTATCATCATCAGATCCTCTGGGGCCTTATGAAGTGTTGGGGTTATTTGTCCTTACATGTTCATGCGTTGCTAAGCCCTAGCAGTGATTTAGTCTCACTTTATTGTTTTAATCATGTTAATCTCTTGTCAGATGTTACTGCTATTAGTGTGACCATCTTCATTAGGCCTTCTGTACTTCTGTTTCTGCTTCTGATTTTATTTGGACCGAGAAAATTCATGTTTGAATTGCAGATATCTGAGTGAGGACCCTAACATGCTTCTGTGGAATAATAAAAAGCTTGAGCTCTGGAAAATTTTTTTCCATGGTTTTTAAGAGTTTTAGATTCACTTTCTGTCATTTCACATCCCCATAAGGTTGCTAGAATCCTGACCTGATATGTATATGTCATAAAATGTTAAACTAGAAACATTTCAGATGTTCCTTGAATTGGCTATAATTCTCAACTGAACTCTTAATCTTTATAGACATTCATCTCGTATTTTATTCTAAATAGCTCTCTCTCCAAACCATAGTTGCTAAAATATTTTTCTGAAGTAATTTGTTACATTTTAAAGAGTGCATGTGTGTATCTATGTGGACCTACATATACATATAGATACACACAGTTGACCATCCATAGCCAAAGGTTTCATATCCTTGGATTCAACCAACATGGATTGAAAGTATTCAGAAAAATGAATAAGTAATAATACAACAATTTTTTTAAAATACAAGTTTAAAAAGAGTTGTCGTATAACAACTACAGGTGACCCTTGAACAACACAGGGGTTAAGGTTGTTGACACCGCACAGACCAAAATCCACGTATAACGTTTGACTTCCAAAAACTTAACTACTAATAGCTTTCTATGGACCAGAAGCCTTACAGACAGCATAAACAGTCAATGAATACATATTGTGTATGTTACATGTACTATATACTGTACTCTTACAATACTGTAAGCTAGGGAAAAGGAAAGTATTAGGAAAATCATAAGGAAGAGAAAATATATGGGGGGGCCTGAAAAAACTGGACTTTATTTAATAAAAAATTGTGTATCTATTCTTACATGTTTAAATTTCAGTAACCTTCTAAGTACTCTCTGTTTAATACAATACACCTGTGAAGATGCTTCTCTACTGCTCAAAGCAGTATTTGAACTCATCAATTTTGATGCCTTTTAGTGCTTCTGCCATTTTCTTTGTTTGTTTGTTTCACCTCTACATTGGCAAAATGTTTCCCTTTGAAGATTTTTTATCCAGAAAACAAAAGTCACTCAGGGAGAGATGGGGCCAATGGGGAGGGTGGTGGGGCACAGGGGTCATGCCATTGTGGGTCAAAAACTGCTGAACACTCAATATTGTTTGGGCAGCTGTGCTTGTAAATCACCCATCATGAAAAAGGCAAAGCATTTATAGAACCTCCAAAAAAAAAAATTTCACTGAAGCCTTATGCAGCCTCTCACAACAATGTTAGCTGGTACACCAATCCCAATGGGTTCCTAGAACACACCTAGCAAGGAAAGCTTGTACCATAAGGGGCCCACCTCTAAAAGATATTTCTGGTTTTTTTAGGATTTCCCCCTCATATTTACCACTCATTAAATGGAAATAGATTGTCGTAAAGGTCTTCATCCTTCAATTGTCTTCATGTTGCATAGACAAGAGGAGGTTGAAGTCTTGCTGTCTCAGGAGTAGCAGAGGTGGAATAAGCAGGAGGGGTCAGGAGAAACAGACACAATTAATATAACTTCTGCTGAAAAAAATTCGCTTATAATTGGACCTATGCATTTCAAACTGTTTAAAAGTCATCTGTATTTACATAGCATTTACATTGTATTAGGTACTATCAGTAATCAGAATGATATAAAATATACAGCAAGATGTACATAGGCTATATGCAGATATTACAGTAAGTCCCCTACATACAAACCTTCAAGTTACAAACTTTCAAAGATGCAAATGTGGGTTCACATGTCCAGTCAAGTAAGTTAGTTAACATGTCTGGCATACGTTGTTACATGCATGCATTCTCTACACGTGGTTATGCTTTTGTGTACTTTGAGTACAGTAGTAGAGTGTCTTTATTTCAAACTCAGGATGTCCAGAAGGAAGCCTAAAAGCAGTAGTGATGTAGGTGATACTGCTAAGAAGTGTCAAGTGATAACAATGGAAACAAAAGTGAAAATAATTGAGAGAGTGGAGCAAGGCAAAAAGATGGTAGGTGTTGCTTGTTCTTATAACAGGAATCATTCAACTATCAGCATGATTTTAAAGAACGAGGACAAGATCATAGAACATGTGAGGTCTGCTGTGCCAGTGATGTTAACAGTAGGTGTTAATGGTAATATTGAAGCATGGAAAAGTGATGGAGGAGATGGGGAAATTTCTCAGTATGTGGAAGTATAATCAGCATCAGAATCAAGTCCCGCACAGCTTAGTGCTGATTTAAGAGAAAGCCTAAAAACCTTTATGAAGCCTTGAAGAAGAAACACAGTGAAGAATCAGAGGGCACATCTTCTAATGCTGGCCATGGCTGGCTTCATTGGTTCAAGGATAGAGCCAACCTTCACAACAAAAGTGGCAGGGCTGAGTGCAGTGGCTCACACGTGTAATCTCAGCACTTTGGGAGGCCGAGGTGAGAGAATTGCTTAAGTCCAGAAGTTTGAGACTAGCTTGGACAATATAGCAAGACCCTGTCTCTACCAAAAAAATAAAATGACAAAATGGCAAGTGCAGATATGGTAGTTGCCTAGGAATTTCCTGAAGTGTTTCAATAAATTGTTGGTGAAGGTGCGCATTTACCCAAGCAGGTTTTTAGTGTGGATGAAACAGAACTGTACTGGAAGAGGATGCCAGACTGAAGTTAACATCAGTAAGGAGGAAAAGTTGATGCCAGGCTATAAAGCAGCAAAGACTCTGGTGTTTGATGGCAATACTTTGGCGATATGAAGCTGAAGCCTCTTAGTTTATCATTCAGAGAACCCAAGAGTCCTTAAAAACATAGCCAAGGGCTCTCTTCCTGTTGTCTAGAAGAGTAACCCCCAAATCAAGGTTACGCAGGCCATTTTCCAGGTCTGGTTTTTCACCACTTTATCTCAAAAGTAGAGAAATAATGCCTTGGAGAAGGATGTCTCAGTCAATGTTCTTTTGCTGTTCAACAGTGCTTTAGACCACCCTTCATTCACTTTCATCCAGCATCAAAGTAGTGTATCTGCCACTAAATACTACATCGCTCATCCAACCTATGGGCCAGGAAGTTATAGTTACTTTCAGAAATATTATTTATATCACAGTTTTCATCACGCAGTTAAGATGAGTGACAAAACAGGAACAACCTTGCGACGATTTTTGAAGGACTATGATGTCTACAAGGCCATAAAAAAGCATTGATGCTATAAGGTTATAGCTGTCACCATGAATGGGGTTTGGAAGGACCCTGCAGCTTGTTCACAATTTTTATGGATTTGAAAAGGTGACTGAGGAGTCCAAAAAAAGGTCTTCAGCAATTTTGTGACCCTCAGCGAGAAGCTGGAGCTAGATCTGCAGGTGGACAACTTCATTGCACTTCTTGCTGTGCAACACGAGGAGCTTGCTAATGAAGACCTGATAAAATTGGAGGCCCAGAGGAAGGATGAAGAGAGACAAGAATAAGAAGTAACTGAAGAACCAAAGAGATTCATGATGTAGGAAATGGCAGGGGGATTGTTTTTATTTGAGAAGGCATTGTTTGCATTTGAGGCACAGGACCTTAACTACTCGAAGTTTGCAGCAGCCGTTCAGAATGCAATACAGTGCTACCATTTCATCTACGACAAAAAAAAGCTACTACTCAGACATCTCCAAGGCATTTTTTCAAGAGAGCAGATAGAATTGAATCTAGCAATAAGGAACCAGAACCCGTGCCATCAACATGAGATACGAATGAAATTGCAGCTTGCGCACACACGTGCATACACACACACACACACACACACACACACACACACACACACCTGTCTCCTGTTGCTGGTAATCCTTCGGCTCTACCGTCTCCCACTTCCTCCTCCTCCAGTCAGTAGCTCTTCTTGCCTATTCACTAGATGCAAGCCCCTGTATGCCAGTTATTGTACTGTACTGCAGTACTTTTCAAGGTACTGTAAGATTAAAAGTGTTTTCTTTATTTTTGTGGTTTTTTTAACAAATTATTTGTATGAAAAGTATTATAAACCTATTAAAGTACAGTACTACATAGCCAATTGTGTTAGTTGGGTGCCTGGGTTAACTTTGTTGGATTTACGAATAAATTGGATTTCCGAATAAATTGGACTTACCTCCGGGCTCGGTGGCTCAGCCTGTAATCCCGCACCTTGGGAGGCTGAGGTGAATGGATTGCCTGAGCCCGCGGGTTCGAGATCCGCCTGGGCAACTTGGCGAGACCTCATCTCTACAATAAATCAAAAAATGAGCCGGGCATGGTAGCGCACGCCTGTAGTTCCAGCTACCTGGAAGGCTGAGGCGGAAGGATCGCCGGAGCCCAGCAGGTCGAGGCTGCGGTGGCCGGGAGCGGCCACTGCACTCCAGTCTGGGCGACAGAGTGAGACTCCA
>CAUYQG010297217.1:0-32836 GCA_963574415.1 Tarsius wallacei
AGTTCCAGCTACTTGGAAGGCTGAGGCGGAAGGATCGCCGGAGCCCAGCAGGTCGAGGCTGCGGTGGCCGGGAGCGACCACTGCACTCCAGTCTGGGCGACAGAGTGAGACTCCAACTCAAAAAAAAAAAAAAAAAAAAAAGAGAGAGAGAGAACTGGAAGGAGGAGAGAAGAGAAGGAAGAGAAAGAAACAGAAGTTGATTCCCAGTCACCCAAAATGGGTTCAGGTGCCATATTGTCAATTTTTTAAAAATGACTTACATCTACTAAGTGCTTCCTCTGAGCCTGACTCTGATCTAAGCTCTTTACAGATATTCATTCATTTAACTCAATAATCTCTCTTGATATATAGTTAGACATTAGTGTCAAAATTTACTTTGTTAGTATTGTTAACACACATTACCAACTCTCAATAAATCTGATACTACATGGAGCAGGCTCCAGGTCTGCTACTTGGGGAGTTAATCATTTTTCTATTAATGTGCCCAGAGAATCAGAAACAATGACACGTGGGCTCCTTTTCAGAAAAAAACAGAAGACAAAATCTTGCATCCTCTGATTTGGTCATTATGAGGACTGAAGGGTAGAGTTTTAGAGCCAAGGCATTTGGCCTACTGTACTTGATGGTTTCTAAGCTCCTGATCCAGCAAGCCCTCTGGGACACAGGCCTAATGCACTATGTTCCTTCTACTAAAATGTCAAGTCTGCATTTATTATAGTAATTATCCATTGCACGAATATATGGACTGAACATTGATTCTGAGATCACAGACTCTAATCTATCTAATATATCCACTGGGCCAAATAACACTATCAATTTTTCACACTGTTTCAAAGCCAAATTTGCTGCTCAGATACTAAAGACACCTTGTATTCTGGTAAATAGCTGACACCATAAGTCAGACCACTCAAATAATGATATTTTGATGAAAGAGATGGCAAAATGTGCATCTTTATGGTAATTTTAAAAAGGCAAATTAAACCATCATTTTTTGATTATCACGTTTTCAAAGATGAGAAAGATTAATAATATCCAATGTTGGAGAAGGTGTAAAAATTCTCATAAACTGTTGGTAGGCGTATACTACATTTTCAGGGGCCAATTTTGAAATATGTATAAAACTTTTTAATATGCATATTCTTTTACTAAGTAATTCTGAGGAAATAATTGGACTCATATGCCATATAGGGTAAAAGAGTATTTTTGGAAGTAAAAATTTGAAAAAGCCTTATTATCTATTAACTTAGTACTGGTTAAATAAATTATAGTATAGTTATATCCTGAAATACTAATGCAAATAATTTAAAGGATTTATATTTATGTGGGATAAAGCAAGTTACAGAAAGTAAGATTAGTATGATTCTTTTAAAAAATCTACATATTTTTAGAAAAATGCAACTTTTCCCTCTATGCAAAGAGAACTCAGAGTCACACTCTTAACTTTCTATTTCCCTTTATTCACTCTTCTTCATGGAATTGCAGTGACTTATTTGATTGGAAATTTGGGGAAGAATAAACAATTAATACTTGGCTCAGCTCTTTCCTCTTTTCCTCCTGGAATTGAACTGACTGCCAAGAATAATCCTTTTCTACTCCTACATACTGTCTTTCTTGCCTTATGCTGGAATGAAAATTTTGACTTATTCTGGGGTTCATTTAGCATAATCTTACTTGGCACTCACAGTAGCCTTTGTCCTCTAACTCATCTTTATCATTAATAAAAAGGAATTTTTTTGTCTTCTTATGCCATTTTTTTTGTCTTATCAATTAATTTAATACCATGGACAAGGTAGAAGGCTGTTATTTATTGAGTCATCTCAAGCACCCAGTTGTATATGCATGGAAAAAGAAATGGAAGAACAGATGCCAAATTCTTAATGGTGCCTCTCTGGAGATACTTGCTACTTTCTAAATTCTGGGCATCTGTATATTTTATTTAAAAAAATAAAAGCTTGTGTTACTTTTAGAATCAATAAAGAGAAATCAATATTAATATTTCATTTAAAATAAAACATAATAGCAATAAAATACTACTCTTTATATAAAATTAACATGGCCTCTCTAAATTATACTACTTATGGTTCTCGAGGATATAATGAAATGGGTATTGTCATTCACTCCTGGTGGCCTCTGGTCTTGCAGTTTAATGGTAATAGGAGAGCTGCTTTGCCATTGACTAGTTGTATGACATTAAATGAGTCATTTCTCTTCCTCTGGGCCTCAATTTTCTCATTTGTTAGATAAGTTTTCTGTAGGCAAACTAACTTTTAATAATTCAATACACTGGTGTTTATTATACATATGGGGAATATCCAGTATCAGCAAGCTGTTAAAATTGTCTTTAAAATTGTATTTGATCTCCTCTTTTCTGAGAATCCTCTTTCCTTCCCACAGCCCTCTGGCTTATGACTGATGAGTCCACAGGAGGTTACCTGACTCAGGATCAGATCAGTTTTACTTTCCATGGAGAATTTAGAACTTGGAATTAGAAACAGAAGGTAGGTTATTATGGACCACTAGAACCTAGAGTGTGTGGAGAGCTTCTGTAGAGATAGGGAAGAATAAAACAGATTAAAAGAGATAATTAGAGAAGACAGATTGAAAAAAGGATTCTTCTGACTTTCTAGTTACCGGTTCTGGTTCTTTCTAAAGACCAGTCTCATTCCCATCCTTAGTTTCAATGAGATAACCTTGTATCCTTATCATAAATCATCCTTTTTCGCTTAAGCTAGATAACGCTGGTTTCTTTAACTTGCAACCTAAGAATCTATTCTATAGTGCACATCTCTGCCAGCAAAAATGGGTTCTGTCCCTTAGCCCCTTGGCCCTATCATTCCAAATCTATGCAGAGAAAGTACCTGAATGCTCTAATTTTATCTGATTTAAGTTTAGCCCATACAATACTTCCTCCTCATCCCATAAGCATCCCCAGGCAAGATCTAGCTACTGCTCCCAAACATGTGCACCACCCACTTTTGTCCTAGAGCTGGTTTACCAGATATCTGAGCAGGGCTCTAAGTTAGCACAACACTGTGAAAGGTATAAAAGGCTGAATGGAGCTTCAAGGCTCCAAGGCCCCTGGAAAATTGAACCTAAGCTTGAAGAGGACAAAGAGAAAGGTGATCTGGAAAGCTACTGTGGTTGAGAAGAAACGTATACTTTGTCTGGATAACGAATGCTGTTAGCCATAGATAATAGAATCCACCTAAGGATTTAGGAATGCAATTCTTTTCTTGACTGGTTGGGGAGATTAAAAAAAATAATAATATCGATAATTTAATAAGGAAGATTTTCTAAAGCTTATGAGCCCAGGTGGTTTTGTAACTGAGATTTTTTTAACGTATGAATGGCTGCCTTGATTTTTGACGGTCTCACATTCATTATTTGATAAGCAATTTATTTTTCTTAAAATGAAATTGGTTCTGTGGGTACTAAGTTCATGTGTCTATTTCTCAGCTAAAATGTAACAACTTCGAAGAAAATTAGACTACTTTCTACCCAATGTTCAACCAGATGATAGTAAAATACCATAAATCTAAGCCAGTATTTGAGTTGTCTTTGAAGCCTTCTCTTTCATATACACATCTCAATCGGTGATTGGATGGAAAAGTTTTCGGATAAAATGAAGCTCGCAAGAAATCATTTTGGATAAGTACATGAAAACAAATCTTTCTAACTTTTTGTCTTTCTTGTGAATGTCTCTGTTCTTCATCATTCACCTATAAATAGAATCACATTTCATAGAGGAATGTGATTGTTTGCAGAGGGAGTTATATAAAGTTTATAACAGCCTCCCAAATTTCCTCTTTGGGATACACCTAGACCAGACTTTATAAAGCTCAGACTAAATCTACCATTGCAACAAGTACTATATTTTTGTTTCTAGCAGCAAAAATCTGATCTGGATATAACCCAAATGTCATTAGTAGAGAAAAAGCTAAATGCATTATGACATTATGATCTGGCAATTATATGCAATTTATACAAGAATTTAAAAGGATGATTTGTAAGTTGAATTGAAAAAACCTTCATGTTATCCTAAGTTTTCAAAAATCTAGCCCGGGCTCCGTGGCTCAGCCTATAATCCCAGCACTTTGGGAGGCCGAGGCGAGTCCAGGGGTTTGAGACCCACCTGGGCAACTTGGCAAGACCTTGTCTCTACAATAAATCAAAAATTAGCCGGGCGTGGTAGTGCGTACCTGTAGTGCCGGCTACTTGGAAGGCTGAGGCAGAAGGAAAGCTGGAGCCCAGCAGGGCGAGGCTGAGGTGGCTGTGAGCATGCCGCTGCACTCCAGCCTGGGTAACAGAGTGAGACTCCAACTCAAAAAGAGAAAAATATATATATATTCCTAGCCTATGTGAATATGATATATACATAAATGTGTACGTAGAGAAAAATGTGGAAAACACATGTGAAATAGTTACCTATGTAAGGAAGAATTGAAAGAAGCTGATGAGAATATTAATAATTTTTCTTTATATGCTTCTGGATTCTTTGATTTATTTAAAAGAACACTATTACTTTTATAATAAAAATTCAATGTCACATAAATAAAGCAAGTTTAGTGAAAGCAAAGCTTAGCATGAGAGCTGTTTAGTCAGTCCTCCTATATATTTATGAATTGGTTGTCAATTTTTTTAGCTCTGCTCTAAGACCAACTAAGCAGTTGTCTGAATTGCTGATGTTATTTGTGGATTTATAATCCTCAAGTCACATGACAACTGTGTAACCTAACAAATTGCTGAGCTTTATGTTTTTCACTACCTTTTTTTTCTTATTTCTTTATGCAGACTAGACTACATGTTATGAATGTAAATATACTAGAGTCCATCTCAGAGAAGGGTAAGTTCAAAGACAAACTCATAGACATTTTTAGGGCAAATACTTTTTTTTAAAAAAACAAAGTTTATTTTATTTTAGAGATGTGGTGTACAAGTCAGGATAGGTACATAATTAATCTACATGCAGGTAAAGTTGGGGCCTCCAATGGTCCTCATTTCCCCTGGTTTAGGATCAGGTGCCCTTTGTGTTGTTACATGCCCTCACCCCACCCCGGTGTTGTCCCATGGGGGTAAAAGATTTTTAAGATTTCATATTTCAGCGGGCATTTCCCCATGGATCAAACCCAGGAGAAAATGGGACCCAGCAAACATTTTACCTAACTGGTTATAATAATGTTTTCTATGTTCCATTCTTAGACACAGTTTCTAGGGGAGGACATCACCATAATTATTTTCTAAAGTCTCCTTCCTAGTTGCAATAAGAGTCTCTTTTGGTCATACCTGTAATCCCAGAACATTGGGAGGCCAAGATGAAAGGTTTGCTTGAACCCAGGATTTCAAGACCAGCCTGGGCAACATAGTGAGACCTCGTCTCTATGAAAAAAAATTTTTAAAAAATAAAAGAGTCTCTCTCTATCCACCCCCTCCAATCCCCCATGTGTGTGTTTGAGCACATACACATAAAGTCAGAAGAAATCTCTCAGGTTGCAAGCTGTGTTCTGCCAGCCAACAGCCAAACTAATTTGGGGGAAATAATATGGTCAGTTTTTTCTACAAGAAGAGGAAGCATATGAAAATATGATAAAATACGGTCAAGGAATGGCCAACTTCCCATTTCTCAGAGAAACTCCAGGACTTTCGAGTCCTGAGGAAGAATATCTGTAGTTTGTTGCTGTTGTTGTTTATTTGTTTACTGTTTTATTGTATTACTTAATGTTTGGGTGGTTTTAAAATCTAGGTTTATATCAGGTCCAATGTACACAGGTGGGAGTGGTAGGTACACTTAAAACCTAGACCTCTTTGCCACTATACAAAGCAACCACATAACCGAAAACTATTTGTACCCCCAAAGCTATAGAAATAATGGAAAAAAATAAAATCTAGATTTAACAGTGGAATTGCACTAGGGTTTGATCAGTTATAGTTATACTTTAGGATTGGGGTTTGAGTTTATAAAACATAAAATACACCAGCATGAGATCCTGGCACTCACAATTTTACTTAGGGGTCTAAAAACCAATAGCTAAGACTCTGGACACTCATGGAGAATCTCATCCTTTAAAATTAGATCAATTTTAACTTTTCTAAAAAGTGAATCCTGCACTATGTGAGTGAGACCCACCTCTAGTAGCCTGGCCGTTAAGAGAGATGCACCCTGGATTGTCCTTTATTGTCTGTGAAATCCCAGGCAAGTTTGTGGATGTTTTAGTGTGTCTGTTTTGCCCATCTGCCAAAAGAAGTTGCTGGAAGTGACTCTTTCTCTCTCAAGCCACATGGGATTTATCCATTTGAACATGCAGAGTGACTTCAAGCCATTTGGTCTCTGGCTTTCAGATCACTGGTTATTGAGGTGGAATAGCTATAAACAGACTGGTCACTTGACCACTTACTTAGTGACCTGATTATTATTCACTATGAAACTAACTTTACTTCTTTTCCTCCTGAAGTGAACAAAAGAATGGAGAAGTAAATAAAATATTTTAATTGCCAAGTCTATATTAATTAATTTATTTTTTACCAATAATAGCAACCCCTCATCCACATTTTAATCAATAGGAAAAGGTCCCTGAGTCTAATAGCTAATCTCTGAAAAATGGGGAGGGGGGGTTGTGAAGAAATAGAAGAAAACGATTTTTTTAAAAATCAGGCATCCAGACTGGAGTGCAGTGGCATGATCATGGTTTACCAAGCCTCAATCATCTGGGCTCAAATGAGTCTTCTGCCTCAGTCTCCCGAATAACCAGGACTAGTCATGCACCACCACATCAAGTGGTTTTGTTTATTTTTATTTTTTTTCAGAAACGAGGTCTTGCTGTATTCCCCAGGCCAGTCTCAAACTCCTGGGCCTAAGCGATCTTCCCATCTCGGCCTCCCAAAGTACTGGGATTACAGGTGTGAGCCACCATACTGGGTCAAAAAAGCATTATTAATAATAATATTTCTTGAGTACTATGGTGTGCCAGACCTGCTGAAAACTTTGAGCTCCTCTCACTAAATCTCCACATATCTATAAGGTCTGTATTATAATTATTACCATTTTATAGATGAGGAAATTGAGGCTGAAAAACTGAGAGAAGTAGTGACTTGCCCCAAATTTCCCACCTAGTTAGTGACAGAGCTATACCAGTTTATTTATAAGTAGAGTCATCATACATCCCAGTTAGCCTGGGACTATCCCAATTTACAACTTGAATTGTGAAGTAATCATTAATGGTGTCTCCTATTCCATGTCAAAAGTGAACTTAATGAATTATATGGTCACTCTATCTCAAGATTTTCAATCTTGATACAATTGACATTTGGTGCTGGAAAATTCACTGGTGTGGGGAAAGCTTGTCTTGTGTATTGTGCGATATATAGCAGAATCCCTGGCCTCTACCCACTAGACACCAGTAGCAGCCTCCACCCCAAGTAATGAAAAGCAAAAAATCTCTTCAAACCAGGCTCGGTGGCTCAGCCTGTAATCCCGTGCCTTGGGAGGCTGAGGTGAGTGGATTGCCTGAGCCCGTGGGTTCGAGACCCGCCTGGCCAACTTGGCGAGACCTCATCTCTACAATAAATCAAAAATTAGCCAGGCGTGGTAGCGCGTGCCTGTAGTTCCAGCTACTTGGAAGACTGAGGCGGAAGGATCACTGGAGCCCAGCAGGTCGAGGCTGAAGTGGCTGGGAGCGGCTACTGCACTCCAGTCTGGGCGACAGAGTGAGACTCTGACTCAACAACAACAACAAAAATCTCTTCAGTCATTGTCAAATGTCCGCTGAGGGGCAAAATTGCTTCTGGTTGAAAAACCACTGCATCTAAAGCCCATGCTTATACAAATTTAACGAAAGAAGGACAATATAGCCGGGCTTGGTGGCTCAGCCTGTAATCCCACGCCTTGGGAGGCTGAGGTGAGTGGATTGCCTGAGCCCGCGGGTTCGAGACCCGCCTGGCCAACTTGGTGAGACCTCATCTCTACAATAAATCAAAAAATTAGCCGGGTGTGGTGCGCACGCCTGTAGTTCCAGCTACTTGGAAGGCTGAGGTGGAAGGATCTCCGGAGCCCAGCAGGTCGAAGCTGTGGTGGCTGGGAGCGGCCACTGCACTCCAGTCTGGGCGACAGAGTGAGACTCCGACTCAACAACAACAACAAAAGGACAATATGATCTATTTGTTACAGAACTGAACCTACCCAGTAGAGTGGCTGTCAAATGCCCTGTACTCAATTAAAGTTCATTTCTTGGGGGCATTATTTGGCTTCCCAATTATAGAGAGGTGCAAGGGCTAAACAAGTAATGAATGGGATGACTGAAGGGCTCTAGTGATAAAAATTGGTTTGTTGCAATTCTTATTAAAGACTAAAACAGTGTACTGGAAAGTGACACAGTAACCTCCTGGCTGCCCATTCTAGTGATATTGTGGATTTTAATTCCTGATTCCACTGGAGTTTTTGCCTTAGTTATGAACACAAAGGCCAATGTGATAGCCAGAGAGTGATACAGTGAGTTTCATACTGTAGCAATATTCTTCAGTGATAATAGCTAACAATAACCGGTGTTCTATTTCCTTCTACTCTTATACTTAGAAATGACCACCATTTCTTTCATACCACCATTTTCATTTATTAGCAATAACAGAAGAAATACCAGTAGCACCAATTCAAAATGAATCCACATGACGTGTTTTATCCTTACAGCTGTAATAACTAGTAACTAACATGGATTGGAAAGCACTTCGCAAATGTAAAAAGTGCTGTACAGATACATTATAATTATCATCATTAATAAATTAGCCCGATTCTCCTAGTTCAAAAGGCACGTAAGGTCAGATACATGGGCTTCAGTGGGGCAAAATGATCACAACCTACAATGTAGCAATGGTTCACATGTGTTGGCAACAAGTTTTACCCCATGCAATCCTGCAGAGCTGAAGTTACACACCCTTCAAAATATGGGAGAATGAAGCTAAAAGTAGACAAGACAGTTTTTTTTTTGATTTAATACTTTTTTTTTTAAATAACAGACTCCTACCTCTTTTATATTAATGCTTAAATAGATAATATAATTAATCAAACTTCTAAATTGTACACTATAACAAAATTAAAATGTTTTATTTAAGGTGACAGCAAATTTTATTATTTTCTATGAGCTGATGTTTCAGATACCATTAGAATTTCAAAGCATTCTGCAAGTTTAAAGAGGTCAGATTGGTAAAATTTGTGCTTGCAAACCCTCAGGGAATATTTTCAGTATTCATTCCAAAATTGTTACTAGAAAAAAACAGCTTTATCCATTCCCTTGCCAGCAGGAGTCTTGGCAAGATATGGCTCTTGGCTGGACCATAAATAAAATTCCTTGAATCACCAGTATCTTGATTTAAGAAAGAAATTTTACTGTGTCTTTTATACACAAAAGCTGATTAACAATGGTTAAAAAAAACATTACTCCACTTTTTCACAGGTGTACAAAAGGAAATATAATGGAATTACATTCAACAATAAAGCTTAAAGTTCACTCTAGGTAATAGTTGCATTAACATTCACATACACAAGCACAGAGTAAGTATATTTCAGGAGTCTTATAATAGCATACAGCATACATATGGGAGATTGATCTCAGGTAACATCATAGGTGTTAGTAAGATTAGCAATTCAGAGTGTTATAGAAAAGGAAAACTAAACCAAAGAGAAGGTGTAGGCTAGCACACCAAGACAAGTCACAGAATTAGAGGATTGAAAAGTCTGCTCACTGTATGTATGAGAAAACAATATTTTTCTTCAATTTCTGGGTCTTGATATAGTTGGTTAGAGAAAGTTGTGTATTCAAAGTGCACATAATTGTTCTTAGAAAAGAGAGAGAGAAAGATTATTTTATTTAGTAATTAATACATGCAAGAGGCAGCCCCAGAGTGACCTGAAAGAGTAAAGCTGTGATTGGCAGGTGGCCGATATAATACAGATGTTTCAGGCAATTCTCTTAAAGCACTTCTGTAGCAGCAATGATCATTTAAATGGCTGTAGACTGAATTCTGTTTTAAGGAGCATTTAGGGGAATTGTATTCATCATATTTCTCTTTAAATATTTATAGCTATAGACTTTCTCTTTTTTAAATAAATCTATCAAACAACAAACAGCATAAGGTGAGGTGTTGGGGTTTTCTTTTTTCTTTTGCTTTTGCATATGTGTTGTTGGAAAAGGATCTGTCCTTTTCATAAACATTGTGTGCAAAAGAATTTGTAATAAAGTGAGCACAAGACATATATAGGAAACACATCAGATCTACTTCTGTTGCCCTGGCTGGCCCTCTGTTAAACACTGAACTGTTGGCTTGTAGATATAATGCAAGTTTTGAATATAATGACACCACAGTCAGGAGACTTTAGGGATGCCTAAAGCCTTGTCAGTGGGGGTAGTTTTGTCTGCTAGAGGGTGGCCACCACCTCTTGAGTTGTAAGATTTAGAAAGTCTGGTCCCTTTTAGTTTCACATTTCCCCTCCAAACTGATAACTCCTGCTGTTCATTTGCCTTTGTTTTCCAGTCCTTTTGGTACCAACTAGTCTGAACTGGCCCATCCCAGCCAATATCTGGCACCCACATTCCCGCGGTGGCCACCCATACCCAGTGGCCACAAACACCCAAGCTGCTCAATCTCAAAACCTTTCAGCCTGCCCTGTAAGTGTCATCAAGACAGGATCCCCGGAGCACAGGGCAGAGAGTCCAACCTCTCACTGGCGGGGCTGGGAAGCTTCTCCTTTGCGGTGGAGGAGAAAGGAAACTTGGGTCTGCTTTTTAGGTTCTGAAAACAAGCCAGAGTGGAGAGAAAGAGTTAACACCAGACTTAGTAAAGTTTTTAAGACAAAACCTGTTAAATTTGATCTAGACAGACACAGGGAACTTTCTGCAGATTTCTGAGGTCACTAAGAGGGCTCATGGAGATAGGAAAAAGGAGCAGGGAGTTGCTACATGGGAGAGGTTTGCCATTTTTACAAAAACTGGCTAAGTGGCTTGTTTCCATTCGATGACCTCACTGGTCACTGTTGTCAGTCGTGCTGTTCCCTTTCTCTTTTTTCTCCTGGGTCTTGTTACCCTTCTTCTTTTTCTTCTTTTTCTTGGTCTCCTCTTTTTTGCCGAAGGTTATGAAGTCACTTTTGTCAATTTGGCTGTTAGCAGGCTCCTGCCGGATGGAGATGATTGCAGGAGATCCTGGGATAATGAATTTGTCTGGCAACTCACCGGGACCGGATTGTTTGGGGTTGCCTGGTCCGTATTTAAAGGTCCAGCTGTTGCTGTTGACACCAGCACCGACTGGAGGGGACACTTCTCCTGCCTCTGGTTCTGAAAGACAAAACATCACAAATTAGCAACAGGTTCAACACATGCCCTTGATGCCACACTACTGGTAGAGTACAGAAGAAGCTGCACAGACAGGCTGGGCCACCAAAAATTCATGGGTTATTTCTTCAAGCGTGAGGGCAATCTTATTTAGAAACAAGCCAGAAGACAAATTTTCTCTCCAGGATGTCCAGAAATCTAATTTTCTAGTAATGTATTTTTGGTTCTTTCTGAAGAATTTCCTAGAGAATATAGTAGTGATTATGTTGCCTGGGAATGGGACAGGAATTATACGGGGTTAAAGCAAAATATGCTACTTTTAGTGTCTGGATTAGAGAAAACTTTGGCTACGAATGTATCATGATGCCTACTCTGTCCAAAACAGAAGACAAATTAGTTGAATCAATTATTTGATCCTAATTTTATTATAATAAACTTGGGGAATGAAGGGATGGAGCAGAGGAGAGATGAGAGGATGCGGGGATACACAGTGTAAGAGGATGGAATCTGGTTGTAAGTTGGACTTATTTGTGAATAAAGCACTGGGAGTCAATTTTACTTTCTAGCCAAGTTCCCTCCCTCAATATGCTAACAGTCTAGTTGGGACATACACTTAGGCAATTACAAGCCAATTTAATACATACAATAACAAAGATATGTGTAAAGTATTGTGAAACTCCAGAAGAAATTGTCAATTAATGGGGATTCCAGAGGAGAAGTGAAATCTGCAGTCTTGGGAAAATGATTACTCATCCACAGGAGTTTTCTTCTTCTTCTTCTTCTTCTTCTTCTGCTTCTTCTTTTTTTTTTTGAGTTGAGTCTCACTCTGTCGTCCAGGCTGGAGTACAGTGGCATGCTCACGGCCACCGCAGCCTCGACCTGCTGGGCTCAAGTGATCCTTCTGCCACGGCCTTCCAAGTAGCTAGAACCACAAGTGTGCGCCACCACACCCGGCTATTTATTTATATATTTATTGTGGAGACGAAGTCTTGCCAAGTTGCCCAGGCTGGTCTTGAACTCCTGGGCTCAGGCAATCCTCTCGCCTTGTACTCTCAAAGTGCTGGGACTATCGTGAGCTACTGTAACCAGCCCACAGGAGTTTTCAAGCAAGATGTTCCCAAGAGTCTAGTTGGAAGACACACCATAAAGTACACTATAAAGAGTAGAAGTCAGCCGGGCTCGGTGGCTCAGCCTGTAATCCCGCGCCTTGGGAGGCTGAGGTGAGTGGATTGCCTGAGTCCGCGGGTTCGAGACCCGCCTGGGCAGGCGAAACCTCATCTCTACAGTAAATCAAAAAAATTAGCCGGGCGTAGTAGCACACGCCTGTAGTTCCGGCTACTCGGAAGGCTGAGGTGGAAGGATCGCCGGAGCCCAGCAGGTCGAGGCTGCGGTGGCCGGGAGCGGCCACTGCACTCCAGTCTGGGCGACAGGGTAAGACGCCAACTCAACCAAAAAAAAAAAAAAAAAAAGAGTAGAAGTCAGAGCTAGAGAGGAGGAGTAATGGTCTGTTTAGGCAAAGTGATCCCAGTGGCCAAGACAACAGAACCCTTTGACACCACAGTAGTGTTTATATATCTGACACTGCTCCTTTGGTGGGCATGTGAACAGTTCCACCAAATTAATTGCTCACGTTCAATTACAGTTTGGGAACATCTGTATTTCCATTTCGTCACTGCTTATCACTTCTCAGTCTCCTCTAATTTGATGTCTGTAGGCACTACTTTTCTAACATTGCCCATGTCAAGCTCACTATATTATCTCCAGAACCATTGGTCACATTTTAGTCCTCATCTTATCAAACCTCTCAGCAGTATTTGTCTTCCCCTTCTTTAAACAGTTTATGAGTTCTTTGTCATGTAGGAGAATAACCCCCATAGGTTCTTAGATGAACCAGACCCCTGTTACAAAAGACAGATTCACAAGAAAAAATATAGAAGTTTATTAACATGTATATATCATATATATATATGGGAAACACCCAGAGAATGAGTAGTTTTCAAACAGGTGGGCTTTGAATTCCAGCTTATAGCATCTTCAACAAAGAGAAGTAAATTTTTAGAGAAGTACAAGACAAAAGAAAAGGACTTTCCTCTTATTAGCAGTTACTTGGGAGGAAAGCAAAAAAAATGGCAGATAAATGCTAGTTAGTAAAGCTTGTTAAAGTAGATTCCTTTGGTACCATCTCTAGACCAATAACAGCCCAAAGTTATCCTCAGTGGTTAGCTTTTATTCTCCCTGGTGATGGTTGTGGGTGGTGGGGATAAAGGAGGAGAGTAGAATACCTTTTGTTGGCTCAACAATAATCCTTTATATTTTGGGGTGGCGTATTCTGGTCCTCCACAGTCAAAATATTCTCCTGATCTTTTTCTTTGGCTGTTCTTTGTCAGTTTCCTTTGCAGGATCCTCCTCACCTACATGTTAAAGCTTCCTTGGGTTTGGTCCTAGACTCTTTATTTTCTCTTCACTCTTTCATTCTGGGATCCCTGCCATATCCATGGGTATAAATACCATCTAAATATGCTGATGAGATGCAGATCTATATTTGAAGCCCATCTCTCTCTGGTCTCCAGTCTTATGTATCCAACTGCCTATCTGGTATCCACACTTGGAAATCTCTTGGGTTTCCCAAACAGAAGGAATCTAAAATCAAACTCTTGATTCCTCTTATCTGTTCCTTTCTAAATCTTTCCATTTTCAGTAAATGACATTCCATTGCTCAAGCCAGGAAGTTTAGAGCTATTCTTCATTTTTCTCTATTCTATGTTTCATTCTCCCTTTATAATACATTACCAAGACCTGTCATTTCTGCCTAAATATATCTTTTCTCTGTCCTCTTTTCTGCATTTTCACTGCCACCACTCTTTTTCAGGACACCATCACCTCTTATATGAATTATACCAATAGCCTTCTCCTTCTTCAACCTGCTTCCACTTTTGTCTCTCTCTAATCTCCTATGTAGTAGCCAGAGTCATCCTTATTCCTTAAAGTCTTTTTCTCTTTTTAAAAATTGGAGTATGGGCCAGACTCGGTGGTTCAGCCTGTAATCCTAGCACTTTGGGAGGCCGAGGTGAGTAGATTGCCTGAGCCCACGGGTTCAAGACCCACTCGGGCAATTTGGCAAGACCTCGTCTCTACAAAAAATCAAAAATTAGCCAGGAGTGGCAGCAAGCACCTGTAGTTCCAGCTACTTGGAAGGCTGAGGTGGAAGGATCGCCTGAGCCCAGCAGGTCGAGGCTGCGGTAGTCGAGAGAGTGCCACTGCACTCCAATCTGGGTGACAGAGTGAGACTCCAACTCAAAAAAATAAAATAAAATAAAATTGGAGTATGGCACACAAACAGTAATATTCCTCTAAAAACAGAAATCAGATTATATCACTCCCCTGCTCAAAATTATTCCAAGGTTTTTTAATGCCTTAAGAAAAAAAAAAATCAAACTCTTTATTATGGTACCTAAGTCCCTTAAATAATCTAATTCTTTTCTTTTCCAATCTCTTCTACACATCTCCCTCATTATCATTATACTCCATCCACACAAGCCTTCTTTCAGTTCCTCAAATATTTCTCAGAGTTGTATTTTTATTGTTGTTTCTTGAGATGAGGTCTTTCTGTGTTGCACGGGCTGGAGGGAAGTGGCTATTCACAAGAGTGATTGTGGCTCACTGCAGCCTCAAACTCCCTGGCTCAAGCAAGCCTCCCACCTCAGTCTTCCAAGTAGCTGGGACAATAGGCACATGCTACCACACACAGATCCTTAGAGTTGTTTTTGCCTCAAGATCTTTACACATATGGTTTCCTTTGTCTTGAATGATATTTCATTCATTCTTACCATGACTCCTCATTCTTCAAGTTTGTGCTTAAATGCTACCTCCTCAGAGAGGCATTCTATGACCTACCTAGACAAGCAGCATCCCTTTCATCTATAGTCTCTATCACTGTATCCGTTTGTCCACTAGTGTATAACCAGCACCTAGCAAAATTTGTTAAACAGGTGTTTAACAAATATTTGCCGGATGGATGAATGAAAGCGCTGATGTGAGAAGTTAAAGTAGTACTCTAGTCAGGCTCGGTGGCTCAGCCTGTAAAATCCCAGCGCTTTGGGAGGCTGAGGTGAGTGGATTGCCTGAGCCTGCGGGTTCGAGACCTGCCTGGGCAGGTGAAACCTCATCGCTACAATAAAATTTAAAAAATTAGCCGAGTGTGGTAGCGCACGCCTATAGTTCCAGCTACTTGGAAGGCTAAGACAGAAGGATCGCCAGAGCCCAGCAGGTCGAGACTGCAGTGGCCGGGAACGTGCCACTGCACTCCAGTCTGGGCGACAGAGTGAGACTCCAATTCAAAAAATAAAAATAAAAATGAAAAAATAAAGTGGTACTCACGCTTTAGCAGACCAAATAACTCCAGTGAGGGCACTTTTGGAGTCCCTAAAGACAATGAGGTAATGCATATCAAGTACTAAGCGTGATCCTTAGCAAACTGTAAGTGCTCAATAAATAATATGGACAATTACATATGGTGCAGTTTTGGGGGCCAGAAGGGTAAGATAAGAATATTACAAATTTACAGCAGGCAAATGGTGGGGGACAAGACATTTTCTTCTCTCCTCCAAACTCCTTTCTTTCACAATGCTTCCCCTGACAGAGGTGACACTATAACTCTCTGGAGATGGGCATAGATATTTTTTTCTCTGAGACTAAGACTAATTTCTTTGATCTATCTAAGATAATCAGATCTACAATTGAACTCAGCCAGAATCTGTCTGTTTACCTTTCAAATACAGACCCTGTCTCTAAGAGACCAAGACCAAAGTAAGACATCTATTAGCACCTAGAACTGGGTTTCAGCACTCCTCCACAGTCCTTTAGTTGCCCTCACAGAGCCCAAAATGGAAATTTTTTTTCAACCATTGCCAGGACTCCACATGAGACCTAGGGACTGTCATCTGGAGACGCAGAGATATCATCATCTTGCAGAGTTAAAGGACATTAATGTTTGCATCTATTGGCAGAAGGAGTCCCTCACAGCAGGACTGCCAAGAGTTAAGTGGCTTCTTTTACATATCACTGAGCTTCCCTGGCCTTTGCTGAGACTCTTAGTTCTATCTAACTCAGCCTAAACTCCATGAAGCAGTCAGAGATCTGCCAGGTGTATCCTCTGCATGCCCAGCTTCTACAGAGTACAAGATGTAGTTTCTCCAGTCCCTCATAGACCATGTTCCTAGCCTGTTCTGGTTGTTGTATAAGCAAATATCTCTGAAGGCTCAGCAGCATCTGAACTGTGTGTGACTCAGGTGAAATAATAGCATAGGAATCTTACAAACAACATTAACTGACCTCCTTATCTGAATTCCTTTTGGTGAAGAGCACTAAAGACACTTGGCTGGTTTTGTCTATAAAATGCCATGCCATTACGGCAGAATCAATGAGATATTCCCTTTTGAAGAAGATGAAAAAGGAAGAAGCACATTTCTGTCCCCAATCCCAGTCAGGGACCAGCCCCAGCAAATGATCAATCAAGAAAATGTTTCTTCTTTCAGTGATACCTCCTTTCCCTTCTCCTGGGATTTCCCACAAGTCCTTTTCCTTCTGCTCCCTGTGGCCAAGCTCACCCTCAGTCAAAGACAAGCCTGAGATGCAGTTAAGATCCAAATGAATGGATCTATTAGAGCTTAGAAAGGATTTCAGACACACCTCAAGCTAGTGGGGGTCTGACTTTTTAGGCAGAGCCCTTACTGGACATTCAGGTTGTAACCCAACAGGATTCAAACGTTTTAAGAGAGTATAATCATAATTATAAAAATACGGTAAAAAAATAAATAAAAAGATGACTTTGCTTTTTTTTTATATTGGCTGATTTCTTCACAATGGGTAGAGGATATATTTTTAAATCAGAACAACATATATTTTTATAAAAGCATGCAGATTTTCATTTTCTTTTTCTTTCTTTCTTTTTTTTTTTTTTTTTTTTGTGAGTTGGAGTCTCACTCTGTCGCCCAGACTGGAGTGCAGTGGCATGCTCCCGGCCACCGCAGCCTCGACCTGTTGGGCTCCGTCGATCCTTCTGCCTCAGCCTTCCAAGTAGCTGGAACTACAGGCACACGCTACCACGCCCAGCTAATTTTTTTTATTTATTGTAGAGATGAGGTCTCGCCAAGTTGCCCAGGCGGGCCTCAAACCCGCGGGCTCAGGCAATTCACTCACCTCAGCCTCCCAAAACGCAGGATTACAGGTTGAGCCACTGAGCCCGGCCCAGATCTTCATTTTCAACTTTATTTTTATTTTTGAGTTGGGGGCTATCACTGCAGTGGCATGATCGTGGCTCACCATAGCTGTGACCTCCTGAGTTCAGGCGATCCTTCTGCCTCAGCCTCTCAGGTAACTGGGACTACAGACACATGTCACCATGCCCGACTAGTTTTTTAAATTTTTTGTAATGAGGTTTCACTACATTGCTTAGGCTAGTCTCAAACTCCTGGGATCCAGCAATTCTCCCACCTTGGCCTCCCAAAGTGCTGGTATTACACACTGCGCCCAGCCACCAGGCTTGTTAAATTCACCCTCAGACCCCATTCTGAACTGTTCTGGATCACGACTAAGGTCAGGAGTGGATTTTCTGATTTACAGATTTTCCCTAAGAGAAGAACACAAAGTCATTTTGACTAAGGATACTACTTTCAGGAAAGCTCTCAGAGGGCTTGGGCTGGAGAATGCTGGAGAGGATGTTTAATTTTCCCTCTCTTAGTCTTGCTTCGTTCTCTTTCTGTTCTTGAGGATCTATCACGTACTAGAGCATAGTCCTGGGCAATTTATATAAATGTCTCTGAGCTTCAGTGTCCTCATCCACAAAATGGAGGTGATCACCTTCCTGGCCACCCTTTCTATATGTGTGGCACAGAGCTAAGCAGGTCTGCATGCCATATAATTTTTCGTCCTTATGAAGTTGATATTGCTAATATCTATGCCTGTGTTATAGATATGACTATTTTATAAGGGGAACTAGGGGCCGATGGTCCCATGGTTACTAACTGATGAAGCCTGGACTTCAAATCTAGGCAGTCTGACTCCAGCTTTGAGACTCACATCCTGAGCTCTCTAACAAGATCCTTTGAAAACCCTAAAGCATTACACAATATGAAAATTATTATGGTTATTATCTGTTTTGTTACTATTTGGGAGACAGAAATGCCGGCAGAAACCTCTAAGCCAGAATCAGCCGAAAGGAGTGGCGGTGGGGGAAGGGGTGTGGATGCCGCCCAGTCTCCAGGTTTCAGCCCCGCCCCTTCGTTCCCCATTCATCCCTTTGTTACCAGCTCTAGGATTTCGGTGCTGAGGTTAATAAAGAGCTTCCAGAAAACCCATCATTTTGATTAAAGCTGGGCACTATCTTGCCAGACAGCCCTCTGGAGCCTGCCTACCGCCCACTCTGCTAAGTCAGTGCAGCCAGCAAAGGCTATTAAATGATTACAGCCGCTTCCGGCCCAGCCAGACAGCTCTCCTGGACTGCTCGTTCTTTGGTGGGGCGGCTGCTGCTGCCTCCGGCTGCCCAGGGAAGAGTCAGGGCACGAGAGGTTCTGCAGATCTAGCTTTGCAAGTGCAGGTTTTCTGAGCCTCTCTCTCCTTGTTTTCACCCGCCACCCAAGCCAGCTGCTGCAGTCTTTTTCAAACAGATCTGCTGGCTTTGGGCAACCATTTCGTCTCTCAGCCTGACCAAAAGGCAGAAACCATTCGCCACCAACCGCTGAAAGACCGGGTTGTAAAACATCTCGAGTTCCTTCCCCACCCCCTATTTCACCATCTGTGAGGTTAGTAGACCCACTGGACGAACTCCGCCTTTCCCCAACCCCCACTCCACCCTCAAACCCGGCAATCCTTTATGAATCGGGGAAAACTAATCTGAGCAAATCACAGCCCACAAAACACAGAAGAATCGTGGTCTGAAACCCAAATCCTGTCCAGGATCAGAGAGACAAAGGGAGAAAGCTAAAATCACTGGGGCTAGCATTTCCCCGCTGCTTCTTAGTCCTTCAATTGACAGTGAAAAGAATTTTCCATGAACAAGGGGATGTAAAAATATACTCCCTGTTCTCTGTAAAACTTTAGGCTCTGTTTTAACCTGGCTACATCGTGTAAATTATGTAAATTTTAGCAAAATGTTAAATATTTCTGGGCCTCTGTTTTCATCTGTAAAAAAGATAATAGTAGCACCCACCCCATAAGGTTGTTATGGAATTAACTGTAAGTATCCTTATAGAGCACAGAGCACAGTACAAAGAAAAAATTTAAAATAAAATTTTACTTGTTAATAAGATCAGAGCAGCACTGAATATTCCTTCATTTAAGGGCTACTGATTGATTGTGTATTATGGGTTAGGACAGTTTATTGGACATTTTGCATATATTTTTATGCAATTAAAATTAATTAATTAAAACATTATAAATATTTAAGTACATATTTAAATAATATTTTATATGTAAGGAAGCTGAAGGCTTAAATTACAGCAAGATGATTTGCACTGAATCACACAGGTATTTGATAATGAAGCTGAAAAATTATTTTTTACTGACTCCCCGGCTCAATAATCGAACAGGGTTTTTGTTTTTGTTTTTCTTTTTACTTCTGAAGCCTTGGGGATGGGGGAGGAGACAGGTGAGCTCAATTCACAGATCTAGCATTTTGATATCTAGAGTAGTTGGGGAGAGTGGTGTGTCTGTGATTGGATGTCAGACGTGGCAATGGGGAGGCTGATCTGATACCACTCCCCAGAGGTCGCTGGAGCTGCTACCATGGGTGTTTTACCCTCTTTGGGTGAAACGAGCTGATCTGGAAGAATATTTTGTGGCTGTTTGGTGCCCCGGGCCACAGCTGGGCTAATTTTCAGTAATCTTGGAGCGGAAGAGATAAATACACTTGGCATATTTTTAAAGCTACAGCACTTGCTTTGTGCCCAAAATAACTCTGCCATTTCTAGGTTAAGAGTATAAAGACATCATGTGCTACGAACCCAGATTCAAACATCGGAATGGCTGGTCTCCATAGTCAGCTTTAAAAAAAAAAAAAATCACATTTCTTATTTCCATGAGCTCCCCACCACCCAGCAGGGCTCAGACTGCATGATTTTTTTTCTACCTTATTTCCTGGTTGCTAAGGTCCCCCAGTATCTAGAGAGGGCAATTTCCTTTTATAATCTCTTCTCAAAATACCCCCTCTTCAGTAGGCTATTATATCTAGGGGGTAACACAGTGCTTAAAATGTACGTTCTGGGAGCCTCAGCTTCACCACTTAATTGCGAATAACCTTGAACAAATCACTTGGCCTCTCAGCTCCCATTCTTTCATATGTAAAACAAAGATAACAATAAGCATCTAATGGGATTGTGAGCATTACAAAGAGACAAGGTTTATAAATCACATAGAACAATGTCTGGCATGCAGACGCTCTGAAATAAAGAATGAAGTATTACTATGTAGTATTCCTTTAGGAACCCAACTCCCACTTTAACCATCTATTCCTGAGTGCAGTACTTGCAGAAACTCTCTTTTCCAAGAACCCTCCTCCCATTGTGCTCTGTCCCTCCCAGAGATGATTGAAGACTTCCAGCTGTGAAGTTTACCAGATTAGAAATGGTTGCTAGGTAGGTAACTATTCTCCAGAACCCTCTGAAGGAAGCAATGAAAGAGGCTGCTTAGACATGGCGGAAAACACACTGGACTAAGTATCAAAAGCCTTGGGTTCACATCTCAGCTCCATCATTCTGCTTTCTACTATTTTCCAAGATACTATTTTGTTGACATTGATTGACTTACAGTTCCTTCATCTATAAAATGGATATAACAGACACCTCACAGAGGCATTGTTAGTAATTCTACTAAACTTATTAAAGTAAATTAGACATTATACTAGGAATTAGAGATATAGATATGAATATTAGAACAGTTGCCCTGTTCTCAAAGTGCTATAATGCATTAGGACAAAAAGATGAGTAAATGAACAAATACAATAAAAGTTTTAAAGAACAAGGTAAAGAAACTCTTGCATAAAAATGGCATTAAACTTTCTACAGATGGTATGTGCAGTGGTTAAGAGCACAGACTCAGAAGTCAAACAACCCTGATTCAGATCCTGGTCCCCAGGCTCACAAGATGTGTGACCTTATTTAACCCTATCAGTCTCACCTAAGCAATAAAATGGGTATAATAATTAATTTACTGAGGATGGTTATACAGATTAATGGATTTAATACTTGTAAAGTGCTTGGAATAATACTTGGCACGTGGTTTAAATGTTCAATATAGGTTATTTGTTACCATTATTATTTGCAAATAAATTATCTGTCTGCACTAGTATTCTCAACCCTGGAGGCTAAGTTTGTTGATAGTGTCACTGAATTAAGTGACATACAGCACTAGCTCAAGGTGGGAGGTCAGAGGGAAATAGTACATAACAAGTGCAGTCCAACTACAGGTAAGAGAATGCCAATTTGATGTCTTCATACCCTATGACCCCACAATCCCACTTCTGGAAATTTATCCTATATAAATACTAGTAGGAGCTGGGCTCGGTGGCTCAGCCTGTAATCCCGCGCCTTGGGAGGCTGAGGTGAGTGAATTGCCTGAGCCCGCGGGTTCGAGACCAGCCTGGGCAACTTGGCGAGACCTCATCTCTACAATAAATCAAAAAATTAGCCGGGCGTGGTAGCGCACACCTGTAGTTCCAGCTACTTGGAAGGCTGAGGGGGAAGGATCGCCAGAGCCCAGCAGGTCGAGGCTGTGGTGGCTGGGAGTGGCCACTGCACTCCAGTCTGGGCAACGGAGTGACACTCCAACTCAAAATAAATAAATAAATAAATAAAAATAAATACTAGTAAGTATGTATAAGATATATGTCTAAGAATTGTATTGCATCGTTTAGAAAGCATAGATACAAATAGGAAACTAGATAAATAAATTATAAGACAGGCATAAAACATATGCCCTTACTAAAGAAGAATGAGGCAAGTTTATATGTACTGATTTATGAAGGTGTTTGTTCACACACATATACACACACACACACGCTGTATACTAATATGCATAGCATTATCCCATTTTCGCTTTTGAAAACCTCTATATAATTATGCATCCCATAATGACTTCGATCAATGATGAACTACACATATGATGGTGGTCCCATAAGATTATAATGCTGAGCTGGGCTCGGTGGCTCAGCCTGTAATCCCGCGCTTTGGGAAGCTGAGGTGAGTGGGTTGCCTGAGCCCGCGGGTTCGAGACCTGCCTGGGCAACTTGGTGAGACTTCATCTCTACAATAAATCAAAAATTAGCTGGGCGTGGTAGCGCGCGCCTGTAGTTCCAGCTACTTGGAAGGCTGAGGCGGAAGGATCACCGGAGCCTAGCAGGTCGAGGCTGCAGTGGCCGGGCGCGGCCACTGTACTCCAGTCTGGGTGACAGAGTGAGACTCCAACTCAAAAAAAACAAACAAAAAAACGATTATAATGCTGTATTTTTACTGTAATACCTTTTCTATGTTTAGATACACAAATATCATTGTGTTACAATTACTTTATAGTATTCAATACAGCAATATGCTATAAGGGTTTGTAGCCTAAGAGTAATAAGCTATGCCATCTAGGTTTGTGTAAGTACACTCTATGATGTTCATACAGTGAAGAAACTACCTAACAACACATTTCTTAGACTGTATCTCCATGGCTAGGAGATGCAGTCCAGGTGCAGTGGCTCGGCCTGTAATCCCAGCACTTTGGGAGGCTGAGACAAGAGGATTCCTTGAGCCCGGGAGTTTGAGACCAGCCTGGGCAATTTGGTGAGACCTTGTCTCTACAGTAAATCACAAAAAATAGCAGACGTGGTGGCGTGTGTCTGTAGTCCCAGCTACTTGGAAGGCTGAGGTGGAAGGATCGCCTAAGCCCAGCAGGTGGAGGCTGTGGTGGCCGGGAGCGTGCCACTGCACTCCAGCCTGGGAGACAGAGTGAGACTCCAACTCAAAAAAAAAAAAAATGCAAGAAATATTTGAAAGAGTAAACCCTAATGTAAATTGTGGATTTTGGGTGGTAATGATAGTTTCAATGATGATGTCAATGTAGTTTCACCAATTGTAACAAATGTACCACTCTGGGACAGGATATTGATGTGTGCAGATGAGGGTTGGGAGTGAATGGAAACTGCACTTTCCACCAATTTTGCTGTGAACCTAAAACTGCTCTAAAAAATAAAAGGGAGTGGAATTGAGGGAAATAAACATTTTTATATGAATAATGTTCTATTGCTTAATATTTTCACATCAATAATGTAATATTATTTTATTTTGTAAAACACAACTTTAAAATGTATTCTTATAAAAATTCTGGAGATACACACTAAACTATCGGTAGTGGTTACTTCTGAGGAGCAGGACTAGAGAAAGGGAGTGAGATACTAGTCATTTTTAGTCCCGTACAGCTTTAATCTGTTATGACTTTTGCTTCTTCTAAAATTAAATCAAAGAGAGATATTTTAAAAGAATACTGGCCCAACATGATTCAAAAACTAGCTGAGACAAAATGTCACTATCCCAGATAGACTGGAACCAGGATTAGCCATATAATTTGCAGGGCCTGGTGCCAAATGAAAATGGAAGGCCAGCAGAGCACGGTAGCTCACGCCTGTAATCCCAGCACTTTGGGAGGCAGAGGTGAGAGGATTACCTGAGCTCAGGGGTTCAAGAAGAGCCTGAACAATATGGCAAGACCTCATTTCTACAATAAATCAAAAAATCAGCTGGACATGGTGGCACATGCTTGTGGTTCCAGCTACTAGGAAGGCTAAGGCAGAAGGATCACCTGAGCCCAGCAGGTTGAGGCTGTGGTGGCCATGAGCGTGCCACTGCACTCCAGCCTGGGCGACAGAGTGAGATTCCAACTCAGAAAAAAGAAAATGGAGGGCCCCTTGTTAACAGATTATTAAGAACTTCAAGATGGTGACAGCATAAAAAATATCAACCACACAGGGCATTGCTAAATTCAGGGCCCTATAAAGCCAGCCTTGCCTGGACCCAAGCACTTAGCAACACAACTTGACACTGATTCTTCCCAAAGGTTTCATGCTGCCTGTCCCACCTGAAACTATGTGAGGCATGATCATTTAATCCAACAATAAAATGACTTCTGGCTTTAATTGGGTTTTCAAACTTTTCTTCTCTACTCTCCCCTGTCACTTTGTTACAATCTGTGCTTCTTAAAATTTGGCAGCAATCCCAGGCTCTGTGTTGCTGTGTCACTTCTCAGCCTCAAGCAACCATTTCTAGACAAGCAGAAATCGAGGGTATAAAATGGAGGTGCTGTCAGCACATGGCAGGAGAAGGAGGGCAAGATGATGGGAAAACCCTCTCCACTACTACTATCCTCCACTCTGTGCACTTCAATAACATTCCATTTAATCTAGTAAAGCATGTTGAACCCTGTTTACAGTGTGCCTTGGCATTGTGCTAAGCACCAGGAATATTAAATTGTGTAGTAGTAGTTCTAATAACATTTCTGAGTGCTTACCATGAGCTGAAGCACAGTGCTAAGCATTTTGCATGCATTATCTCATTTCATCCTTACAATAGCCTACAGTCTTTCCTCTTTTACACATTAATAAATCTGAGGTACAGTTTGCACAATTATTAATTTGAAACACTGTGCAATGCTATGCTGTCTCCCTTAAGAAGCTAACATAAGACAAAATTTTTTTTTTTTTTTTTCAGTTGGAGTCTCACTTCGTCGCCCAGACTGGAGTGCAGTGGCCGCTCCCGGCCACCGCAGCCTCGACCTGCTTGGCTCCGGCGATCCTTCCGCCTCAGCCTTCCAAGTAGCTGGAACTACAGGCGCGTGCTATCACGCCCGGCTAGTTTTTGATTTATTGTAGAGATGAGGTCTCACCTGCCCAGGCGGGTCTCGAACCCGCGGGTTCAGGCAATCCACTCACCTCAGCCTCCCAAGGCACGGGATTACAGGCTGAGCCACCGAGCCCGGCTTGTAAGACAAAATTTAAACCAACCTGCCCTTCACTCTCCACATGTTTTTAGACATGATCATACCAAGTCCACCAGAATTACCAAAGAACATTTCCAAGGCCAGTTCTTAAAAATAAAAAAAAGCTACATTTACCTCCCCTTTCAATTCTTCATTTCCAATTCTTGGTTTGGGGAAAGAAAAAAATCTAAATTGAAAGCTCTTAACTCATCTTGACATCTAGTACAGGGGATCCTCCCTTATTCAAGGTTTTGCTTTCTGTAGTTTCACTTACCTGTAGTCAATCGCGGTCCAAAAATATTAAACAGAAATTTTCTGAAATAAACAATTCGTAAGTTTTAAATCACAGGCTGGTCTGAGTAGCAGTATGAAATCTCACACCATTCTGTTTCATCCTGCCTGAGACATGAATCATCCTTTTGTCCAGCATATCTACCTGCCTGCCTATTTGCTATTTAGGAGCTATCTCTGTTATCATTCAGATTGACTGTTTTGGTACTGCAGTGCTTGTATTCAAGTAATCCTATTTTACCTAATAATGGCCCCAAAGCACAGAACACTGTGCCTAATTTATAAATTAAACTTTATTATAGATATATATGTATAGGAAAAATCATAGCATATACAAGGTTTGTTATTGTCTGAGGTCTCAGGCATCTACTGGAGGTCTTGGAATGTATCCTCTGTGGATAAGAAGGAACAACTATAGGTTGATTTTTGAATATTCAGTAGAGCTATGGAGGCTTAAAAGAATCTTCTTTCCTAAAAACAAACAAACCAACCTTCCAGTGGGTCTTCCTGGGCAAAAAATGAAACCTCGAGTTCGCTAGCAGGATGTTTAAGGCCCTACAAAATCTGACTCCATTCTATCTTTCTGATCTCATTTCCCACCAGCCCTCTGGCCCACTTCACCCATCAAATGCACTCATCCTATTCACTCAGACTACACACTTCTGATTTTTTTTGCATGGTTTCCTTTGCCTAAAATTGTCTTTCTCTCCACAGCCTACTTACCATTCTGCAATACCCAGTATTAAATGTCAAGTGATCTCTGACTTAGTCCCCTAAATTCCCAATTCCATCTTCTGGGCTTCCATAATATAACATCCATTGCCCATGGCTGCTAAGAGAGTGTTTGGGCCCTCTGAAAACAATTTAAGGGGCCCTCTCAGTGATGTAGGTTTGCCTTATTTATGTAGGTTTGTATTGATTACTACAAAGATAGACCCTGGGTCCCATTATGGACTGACAGGTCCTGGTGGTGTCCCAACTTCTTTCCCCTTCATTGGCCCTGCCTATGCATGACACTATTGTGGACCTTATCACAGGACACTGAAATATTTCCATTTTATTTCTTCATATTTCCGCCTTCCCCACTGGATTATAAGGACAGGACTGTGTTATATTTAATATTATGCTTGCATCACCTAGAATAGAGTGTGGTCTGACATAAGTGCTTAATAAAGGATTGTTTGATGATTAAAGTCATGTGTTACTTAATGATTAGGATATGTTCTGAGAAATGCATTGTTAGGCTATTTAGTTGTTGTGTAAACATTATAGAGTGTCCTTACACAAACCTAAATGGTATAGCCTATGATACCTAGGCTATATGATATAGTCACTTGTTCTTAGGTTATAAACATATATGTTACTTTACTGAATACTGTACAATTGCAATACAACAAAGGGTACAGTAAAAATACAGCTTTATAATCTTATGGGACCACAATTTTATATATGGCCCACTGTTGACTAAAATATTGCTATTTGGTGCACGATTAAATATAGAAGTTTTCAACCAAATTTTATATTGAAGCCCAACCAAAGAATGCACCTCTGGAGAGGATAATCTATATTTCACTTCTCTGTGTGCGTGTGTGTGTGTGTGTGTGTGTGTATGTGTGGTATGAGTGTAAAAGAAAGGGAGAGAGAATGGAATGAATGAAGAGTTTAAAAGAATGCTGATGGTGGTTAATGGTAGAATTCTAGGGACCTGGCTGGTACATAGTTTTTGTGAAGATTTTTCTAATGCCCTTCAGATCAGAAACATTTAGAAGACTATTATCCTGGAGGCAAGGTTGTGACCCTGAGTGAGAAAAGACCAAAGAAGCTAATTTATATCTCTAAATCCCTAGATTTAGAAAGAATATACCGAAAAGCTCATCTCTGAAGAAATTTCCCAAAGGCAAATATTTAGAATCAATTTATACTTGTTAGAACAGAGGGAAATTGATGTGACACTGACCACAGACTAAACACAGCCCCACTGACTGTAGATTGAAGGGACAGCAATTGAATTGACATCTTGGTGACATAAGGAGCCTACAGGGAGTACTGGCCTCTGAAGAGGCTCTTTTATGGGTCCCATGGCCTAATCACTGTCATCATTGGTATGAGAGATGATTTAATCCCCAATCAGAGCTGCAAAGTGCAGACAGGCCCTAAGCTTTGGAGGTATCTGTCTTGTTAGACTCTCAAGGAGGGAGCCAGTATGAGACTACGTTGTTATGCAAATACACCTAAAAAACAAATACTGAGATACATATGCATCCATAAAATTGACCCCAAATCACCCTACTCCTTGTCCCCAACACTGGAAGTATCATTAAGGAGAAGCAGAGGGGATTTAGGAATACTGGTTAATGCATTACCCACCCCTCAACCCCCAACACACACATACATAACAATCAGGCTGTTAATTTTATTTGCTTCTTCTTTAGGGCAGTCCTGGATATAAATTTAATCTGCTTTCACCTAGTCACAGATGCTAGATGCATACAAGGCAGACAATGTTCCATTGTCCCTACCTCCTGGCATCACTTGTGGACAGTGACTTTTTTCATTAGCTACCATGCTTCAGGATTGATGTTCCAGATTGGCCTGTGGGTGATTCAAAGAGTACTGTCCTTTCCTGCCTGACTCTTGGAACAATATTCTTTTTTTTTTTTTTTTGAGTTGGAGTCTCACTCTGTCACCCAGACTGGAGTACAGTGGCCGCTCCCGGTCACCGCAGCCTCTACCTGCTGGGCTCCGGCGAGCCTTCCGCCTCAGCCTTCCAAGTAGCTGGAACTACAGTCACACGCTACCACACCCGGCTAATTTTTGATTTATTGTAGAGATGAGGTCTTGCCAAGTTGCCCAGGCGGGTCTCAAACCTGCGGGCTCAGGCAATTCACTTACCTCGGCCTCGCATAACGTGGGATTACAGGCTGAGCCACCGAGCCCGGCCCCCAAATTTGGTTCTTAAAAGTTTTCTTACCCTAAACTTATATTTTTTTGTCTCTTTAATTTGACTATTATAAAGGTCTCAATTTCCTTTTTTTTTTTTTTTTTTTTTTGAGTTGGAGTCTCACTCTGTCACCCTGACTGGAGTGCAGTGGCCGCTCCTGGCCACTGCAGCCTCGACCTGCTGGGCTCAGGTGATCCTTCTGCTTCAGCCTTACAAGTAGCTGGAACTACAGGCGCGTATCCAGCTAATTTTTTGATTTATTGTAGAGATGAGGTCTCGCCAAGTTGCCCAGGCGGGTCTCGAACCCGCGGGCTCAGGCAATCCACCCACCTCAGCCTGCCCAAGTGAGGGATTACAGGCTGAGCCACTGGGCCTGGCTTTTTTTTTTTTTTTTTGAGTTGGAGTCTCACTCTGTTGCCCAGACTGGAGTGCAGTGGCCATTCCCGGTCACTGCAGCCTCGACCTGCTGTCAATTTCCTATTTTAAGAATAGCATGCCTTTTTTCCCCTTATTTCCCTTGGTATGACCATCTTCAGGACTGACTTCTCCCATTCTTCACCTAGCCCAGTCCCTCATTCCAGTCAGAACTGACGCTGAGGAAGTTCTTCATCTCACTGAGATAAAAGTGGAATGCATCCATCTCTGCTCTCCTTTTTTTTCTGATTGTAGATAGCGAGACTCCAAGTGGTGAGGCAGAGAAAGACTCCTCTCCAATCCACACACTCATTTCCAGGCTTCCTGGCATTGACCAGACGATGGCCCTTCCCTAGAGGCCCCTAGTTGCTAGCCAGTGTTTGACCTGAATATGTTTCTTCAGATGAGTCAATGACCTTTTCAACTGCAAAGTTGACTGCCTCTGTGAAGATACATTTTTCAAATTCCTTTGGAATCTGGGCTGAGTTTCTCTCAAAATATTTGCCATGAAAAACCATTGCTGTCACTGGGATAGGCTTTCATCTTTGTTTACTAGTATCAGTGAGGCTGAGGGTAGTGCTTGCTGGAGCTGCAGAGCTTAATGAAATTACAAATGATCATCTTCTTCTGCCCTCAACCCAGTCTTTAAGCATGTCTTTCTTGTTCAAGCACCTCCCAGGGAGAAATTTTAAGCTGACAATTCTAAACAATCCCAGCAAATTTTCCCAGAGTCAAATGCAAACTCCCCACCCTCTTCCACTTCCCCACAAAGCTCTCAAACACACAGGTAGCAGACATCTTTGAGCTGAGTCAGGCAACAACGTTCATGACACTGCCCCCATTTTATTGGTCTTTTGTACCACTAAGATCTTCCCAGCAGAAACTTGAGTCTCTCTTTTGATAAGGGGCTTAAAAATTCTGCTACAAAGAATGGTGTACAGAGAAAGCTAGAAGGGATGGTAATTCAAATACTCTCATGTTTCATGCAACACCCCTAAACAAAAGTTTAATGTTTTATTTTTCTAATGTATATTCAAAAGTTGTTTCTCACAACAAAGTTTTCAGGGACCAGACTGTATTGTCTCAATACAGTTGGCACATTAAAGGAATCAATAATCACTGAAGAAACCATAATGAGTCCTCATTCCCTGATCCTGTATTAGCCTGCTTATCTGCATCTGTGGCATTTGAAGGAAACTGCAGCCTAAGAGAAGTGTCTGTTGCTCTTTTCAACTCACTACACCCTCTAAAATGTATGTCCACAAGCATATATCTGACTGCATGTGAGACTGAATAGTTTTTAGGAGAAAACTGTTTTGGGCCACTGTTTTTTTTTTTCTTTTTGAGTTGGAGTCTCACTGTTGCCCAGGCTGGAGTGGCACACTCATGGTCATCGCAGCCTTGACCTGCTGGGCTCAAGCGATCCTTCTGCCTTAGCCGATCCTTCCGCCTCAGCCTTCCAAGTACTGGAACTAGAGGCACGTGCACCATGCCCGGCTAATTTTTCATTTATTGTAGAGATGAGGTCTCACCAAGTTGCCCAGGCTGGTCTCGAACTCATGGGCTCAGGCAATCCTCTTGCCTCGGCCTCCCAAAATTCTGGGATTACAGGTTGAGCCACCGAGCCCAGCCGGGTCACTGTTACTGAAGAAATTCTGTTATTTATCATCATCCCAACCCTGACTATTCTGCCCAGGCCTACCAATCCTAGAAGAACTGCTGTGGGAGAAATGAGAGAGGTGCAGGAAATAGAGGGTATAGGGAAAGAATTATCTTAGAACCTACCCTCTAAACAAAAATATTTCATTTCAGAAAAAACAGGAAATCTCCATTCAGTCTTTTATTTACATGACAATTAAAAATGGAAGGTGCAGAGTGTTTCCCCCAAGAAAAAGAGAAAGAAAGTCATGAAGAAATGGAGCCAGCATACTTCGTGTCTTCTTCTAGGTAGAGGATACTAATTCTCCTTCCCACACCATCTTGCTCCCTCCCTTCAAGCCAATCTAGAACAAATTCTTTATCAGAAGCTACACAGAGAATTCTGACAAACACAGTGAGTTTCACACCCCCCAAAAGTGAAAGTGCATCTTGCAAGGACTTACTTTCCTCAGGTAGAGCTCGCTAAGCCAGGCTGGCACTCCTGGGCTGTCAGATGGAAGGTGAGAGTAGAGGATACTAACAGGAAGGAGCTGCCCCACTCACATAGATCCCTGATCTCATTTTTTGCCCTAATAAGGATATGCACACACCTCCCAGGACTGTCATTGCCATGACAACCACAGAAGTTGAGGTTGAGCAGGTTAGTGGAACAGCATGCTTTCTAAATTCTCCAGCAAGGCCCAAGGCTGTACTCACTCATGAAATGGAAAAATTCATGTTGACAGTGCTCCTAAATAGATTCCAAAAAAAGTAAGAATCATGGTTTCTTTCTGGGTAAGAATCAGAGATGGAGTCTCCCTGTGGGGGGTTGGTTTTGTCAGAGAAGCAGCAATTCTTAAGACAATAAGAGCATAAACTCAAAACTAGGGCGTATAAACTGTGTCCATTTTCCACAAAGCAAAGACAGTAAAGAGCAAACCAGGGTGAAAGCAATCCCCTAAGGAAACAAAGAGACAGGCACGTAAAAAAAAATCTCTCTATAACAGACCCTTCCCACAGAGACACTCAGAGCAGCTTGAGTATAAATTTTGAAGTTGAAGGATAGACTCATACCTTGAAAAATCATAAAAAATAGCTACCATTTACTAAACACTTATTGTTCTCCAGGCTCTGTAATATGTGTGCAGTATGTCATTTAATTCTTGCCACAACCCTGTAAGGGAGACATCACTATTCTCTTTATATTCCATTTTATAGAGAAAGAAACTAAGAATCAGAAAAGTTGAGTAATGGTCCCAGGAATATATAACTACTTAGTAGCAGAGGTAGAATTCAAAGAAAAGTCACTGACTCCAGAGCTTGAGCACATAATTATCTCTCTGGTATGGGGAAAGGCCCCCTGCTTCCCACAAGAATCATAAACAGATGCCTTCTTTGTGTGGTTCCTGAGTCTCCAAAAATATTAGACAACAATGACAGGAATATTTATCCTAGAGCAATTCTTAAACTTTAGGGTACATTGGAATCATATAGAAGGATTACTAAAACACAGATTTCCAGCCCCACCCTGAGAATTTCTGATTTAATAAGTAAAAAGGGCCCGAGAATGTGCATTTCTAACAAGTTTCCAGGTATTGTTGGTGCTGCTGTTCCTGGAACTATACTTTGAGAACCATTGTCTAATAACTAAACTAAGGGTCTCCAATCAAACCTCATTGCCTTAGTGGCTTCTCTTGCCTAATTAAGCTTTCGCTGTTTAGTCCCAGATCCCCTGGGCTCTTGCTTGACAAGTTATGATGTTATCTTTGGCAGTGCCATGTGTTTTGGAATTCTCTTAGCTCTTTAAGTATTCCTCACTTTAAAAATAATTTACTGCTGCCTTAGGTAATCCTGAGAGCCCATGAAATGTGGAAAGAGAAGCCTGGAAGAACCAGTAGGAGGTACCAAAGCAGCCTGGCCCACTGAAGGCAGACCAATTCCTTCAAAGGCAGGGGCAGTCCTTTTATAATCTCTGGGATTCCCTCTAGAAACTGATCACAAGAGGGCATTACTAAAGCCTTTTTAGGGCATTCATGTTGAGAAAGCAAAAGAGTCATAACAGGAGTGACTGACCCTTTAATGCCCCTCCCCTAAAAACACATCCCCTTCCCCACCCCCCTCCCCACCGCCCCCCTTTTTTTTTGAGACAGCTGTCTTGCTCTGTCACCTCAGACTGGAGTGCAGGGTGTGATCATAGCTCACAACAGCCTCGAACGCCTTGGCTCAAGTGATCCTC
>CAUYQG010297220.1:0-10541 GCA_963574415.1 Tarsius wallacei
CTACCACGCCCGGCTAATTTTTTGATTTATTGTAGAGATGAGGTCTCGCCTGCCCAGGCGGGTCTCGAACCCGCGGGCTCAGGCAATCCACTCACCTCAGCCTCCCAAAGGCGCGGGATTACAGGCTGAGCCACCGAGCCCGGTGGGAATATTTCTTGAATCCAGGACTTGGAGACCAGCCTAGGCAACATAACGAAACCTTGTCTGTACAAAAAATTAGCTGGGTGTGGTGATATATGCCTGTAGCGCCAGCTACTCAGGAAGCTGAGGCTCGGATCACTTGAATCCAAGAGGTCGAGGTTGTGGTGAGCTGTGATTGTGCCACTGCACTCCAGCCTGGATGACAGAGTGAGACCCTGATCAACTCCAAATTGCAGGGGGGCTTATTATGTTATTATGTTGCCCAGACTGGACTCAAGCAATTCTCCAACCTCACCTTCCCAAGTAGCTGGGACTACAGGCGTGCACCACTGCACTTGACTGCCTCCTACAATTTTGATGTTTTACTTTCGTTTTTATGCAGCTACTCTTAAGCTTTTCTAAGGACAGATCTAGAACACTGTTTAGTCTAAGGTTAATTCTACCCTCCTCCTCAGGTACCATTTTCTGAGGATCCTACAGGAATCTTCAAATTATGTGTATTAGGAGATTTTTCTACTCTGGCTAATGAGGAAGTGAATTATTACCAGCCTTATGTGAGCTCCAGGAATTATTCTAGTGACTCTTTTTTAAATTATTCTTTCCTTGGCTCAGACTTATGACAAGTAAATACTAAATCAGTGTCTCTGGGATGGAGCACAGGAATTGTAACATTCTTTTTTTTTGAGAAAGCACGATTTATTGGGAGGACAGAAAAGCTCCCACAGTGGGAGGAGACCCGAGGGGGCTGCCCAGTTGTAACATTCTTAACAAGTACCACAGATGTTTCTAGTACACATGGTTCATTGTTTTGGGTTGAACTGTGCCTCCCCCTAATTTGTATGTTGAAGCCTTAACCTCCAGTACCTCAAAATGCAACTATATTTGGAGACAAATCTTTTAAAGATGTGATCAAGTTAAATGAAGCCATTAGAGGGAACCCTAACCCACATTGACTGATGTCCTTATAGAAAGAAGAGATTAGGACACAGGCACATACAGAAGGAAGACCATGTAAAGAGAGAAGATGATCATCTGCAAGCCAAGGAGAGGAGTCTCAAAATAAACCAACCCTGCCAACACCTTGATCTTAGACTTCTAGCCTCCAGAATTGTGAGAAAATAAAATTTTGTTGTTTAAGTCAACCAATCTGTGGTATTTTGTTAAGACAGCTCTAGCAAACTAATATACTCATGAATCACACTTCATTTTTTTTTTTTTTTGAGTCAAGGTCTCACTCTGTCACCCAGGCTGGAATGCAGTTGCATGATTATGGCTCACTGCAGCCCTCAACTTGAGCTTAGGTGATTCTTCTGCCTCGGCCTCCTGAGTAGCTGGGACTACAGATTCACTATGTTGCCTAGGCTAGTCTCAAACTCCTGGACTCAAGCAATCTTCTCATCTCAATCTCCCAAAATACTGAGATAACAGGCATGAGCCACCGCACCCGGCTTGCACTTCTTAATTTTCTTTTTTATCTTTTTTTTTTTTTAGTCGGAGTCTCACCCGGTTGCCCAGGTGATCCTTCCTCCTCAGCCTTCCAAGCAGTTGGAACTACAGGCACGCGCCACCACACCTGGCTAATTTTTTTATTTATTATAGAGATGAGCTCTCACCAAGCTGCCCAGGCTGGTCTCGAACCCCTGAGCTCAGGCAATCTTCTCACCTCCGCCTCCCAAAGAACTGGGATTATAGGTGTGAGCCACTGCACCCAGCCTATACTTCTTATTTAAAAAAAAAAATAGTAAAATCATGGGTTTCAAAATGCAAAAGGTATGAAGGGTTATATAATGAAAAAAAATCTCTTATACCACTGCCTCCAGCCTCTTCTTCTCCTCCCTGAAAGCAATCAGCTCGCATTATCAGTCCTATGTGTATCCTTCCAGAGATACTTTAGGCACATGAAAAGCAATATGTATATTTGAACAGATCCATGTGCTGCACTTTAGAAACACTGCTGTAGGCAATGGGAAAACTGTTAGGGTGTTTTGAGCTACAGACTAACATGATGATAGGATAGGCAAGCCTGCTGGCAGGGTAAAAGATGAAAATGATAGTCTCCAGCTCAAGCATGTCATGGTTGGAAGACTTGTAGGGCGCATAGTGAGGAGATCACAGTTCAGGAATGGAGTAATAAGAGCCTGCACTAAGGCAGTAACTGCAAAGCTAGAATGGCAGAGATATATAAGAAAAATATAGTCAAGCTCAAATGAGCAGGACTTAATACAATGATTTTGTGCGTGCACTCTACATTTTAATTGGCATGATTGAAAAATACACCTCTCAGCACACACCTGTAGTTTTAGCTACTTGGAAAGCTGAGGCGGAAGAGTCGCCTGAGCCAAACAGATTGAGCCGTGAATATGCCACTGCACTGCAACTCGGGTGACAGAGTAAGATACCGACTCAAAAAAAAAAAAAGATAAGAGGCGCAAACTTCACCTGCACATAGATTACTTATGTACCTGATCCTGAGTTGTATCCCACATCTCTATAATAAAATAAAGTTATAAAACAAAAATAAAAATTTTAAAAGGGTTGCAAAAGAAAAGAAAAGAAAGAAAGAAAAATATACCTCTTACATTTCCCATTGGTTTAAATATGGCTAGCAAGCCAGGGAAGAGTGGAGATTTTTTTTCTAAACATGTCTTATATCTCCTGAAAGGCTCATTGTCTACAGTGGTCAGAGGTTTGTGCTGCAATTATTATTTTTGAATGAAAAAAAATTTTAGACCTTTATGGAAAAAACTGTAGCTGCATAAGCATAGAAAACAATAAGAATGATAACTGTGGGCGAGAATTCACTACTGGGTGACTGAAGCAAAAGTTAAAGCAAAATTCAAATCATGGCACGTTTTATTTAAAGTTTTTTGGTGACTTTCACTGCGCTGAAGATCCAAACTCCTTTCCACAGCCTCCAAGGTCCTTTCTAACCCTTCCAGCCACTCTCCCATCTACTCTCTAACAACCACTCGACTTCTGCCAGATCTGCAGAGTGATCTGTGCTTGGTGCCAAACTCCTTCCTGTTTTGTGATATTTGCATACATTATTCCCTCTGCTTGTAAAACTCTATTCCCTCCTGTTTGTTTGACTTATTTACTCTTACTTACTTACAAACTCCTACTTACTCTTCAGGCCCCAATTTAAGTATCACTTCCTCAGGGAAGACTTTCCTGAACCCCTAGATCAGGAAAACTTTCTTTAGTATTTGTTTTCTAGCACCTTTTCTATTTTTCCTCATAGTATTTATTAATGCCTGGCTTCCCCACTCAACTGTGAGCTCCTTGAGAGCAGAGGCTATGTCTCCTTTGTTCTTCACAGCCTCCCCAGTGCCTGGTATAATATAGGTGTTCAAAGAAAACTTCAGCTGAAGGCAGAGAAACAGTGCAATATGCCTAAGGATTGATTTCCCCTATGAGAAGTCTGTTAAGAGAAGTAACTAGCTCCTCTTCTTTCTCACTCTGTCATCTCAACCATTTTGCACAAGCTCTTCCTTCCTAACTTCACCTATTATTCAATCCACCTTTATCCTTCAATTTTTTTTTTTAATTGTAGAGACAAGGTCTTGCCAAGTTGCCCAGGCTGGTCTCGAAACCCTGGGCTCAGGCGATCCTCTCGCCTCCTTCAATTCTTGAAACACAATGGCCTTCTCACCTTTTATTCTAGCTTTTGTTTTCCTAATTTTTATAAAAACTGAGTATAGGAAACTATTTCACTTTCTTCTTAATGTCACTGTAAGAAGAACAATGCTGTCAATTCCATGAAAAAATGGTAGCATTAGCCAGGCATGGTAGCACGCACCTGTAGTTCCAGCTATTTGGAAGGTTGAGGCAGAAGGATCGCCTGAGCCCAGCAGGTTAAGACTGTGGTGGCCGTGAGCGTGCCACTGCACTTCAGCCTGGGCGACAGAGTGAGACTCCAGCTCAAAGAAAAAATGGTAGCAAACTTTCAGATTTAACATCAAGTTGCTAATAAGGGCAGCCACTGCTCAGTGCCAGTCAGCTGTTGCCATGGGGAAATGGGAGTCTTGTGTACCAGATTCCTTTTTATGTTTGTTTTTTTCAGAAGTCAGGAGTGCATATTTTTGTATGAACCTTCCTATTCTTGAAATATTGGCAACTAATTTTAAAATGTGAACACGTGTTAGCCAAATGAAGCACACCTATGGGCTGTAAGTGTCCCATAAGCCACCATTTTGCATTCTCAGAATTGTAAATAATTTAACTATAATATAAGTCAGAATGAAATCAGTGGAATAATGAGAGTAAAAGCAGCATACCATAGGAACACATAGAAAGAAACAATTACAAAATGTACATTGTCATATTAATGGACACTTTTTAAAAAAAAAGTGGGACAAGTGTAAAAAAGTATGTCCCAACCTTTGTTTGGCTTCCTGAGTCACAATTTGTCCAGTCATGGACTGGGACATGCTCTCTTGCCTATTTTTTTGCCTCCTGGATCTTGGCAATGAGACAGGAAGTAAGGGCGGGACAATGATCAAAACAAAGAAAAATAAGCTTAGAAAGGAGCACAGTGTTCTTTCAGAAAAGCACTACAGGAAATGAGTTCAAGAAAAATAATTCTAAGGCCGCTGTATTCATTAATAGTTCATTTCTAGATGCACCTGTTGAGTTTAATCATTTTGATTGTAATTTCCAATATTGCACTCTAAGATCTTTATTTAAGTCCCTTGCCTCAACATTTCAGTATCCTGAAGGACCAGAACATTCAAACCTGTGCTTCCCACTTAATCCTGCCTAACCTCAATATTCTACTTTTCCTCTAGTGAAAACACTCCTAATTGCTATTTAAATCTAAGCACTTCCTCAAAGATTATCTGTACTGTTCCCACTAACTCATTTCTCCACCCATACTGCATCCTTTCCACTTCCCTAATCTGTAACTCTTTTGTGAATATCTTTGTGTAGCTCCATGATTCATAAGCTCTTTCATGATTTACCTTAGGTAATTAGTTTCCTGGAATATAGCCACAGTCCACAAAACTATATTCAAAGCACTCTTGGGACTACCTGAAATCCCAGATTCACATTTCTGATGACAAGTTATACAAAGAGGTTTGAAGACATATGGGACATAAAGAGACAGTTACAAGGATGTTCACTGAAGCATTGTTTGTAATAATAATAATAATAATAAAAGACTAAATAAATCCCAAATTTCCATTATTTGGAGAATGGATAAATACACCAGGATACAACTATACTATGAATTACTATGAACATCACATGTATGAGTGTACATGAAAAATCCTCAGGATGTATTGATGAATGGAAAAAGTAAGTTATAGAACATTTTTCAATATGAAACTACTTATGTAATTGTTTTAAAACATGACTGAATGTGGTAGCTGACACCTGTAATCCTAGTATTTTGGGAAGTCAAGGCAGGAGAATCACTTGGGGCCAGGAGTTTGAGACAAACCTGGGCAACATAGCAAGACCCTGTCTCTACAAAAAAAAATTTTTAATTAGCTAGACATGGTGGTGTGTGCCTGTAGTCCCAGCCACTCGAGAGGCTGAGGTAGGAGGATTGCTTGAGTCCAGGAGTTGGAGGCTGCAGTGAGCTGTGATGGTGCCCCTGCACTCCAGCCTGGGTGACAGAGGGAGACCCCAACTCAAAAATAAAAATACACACATGGTTACCAGTATCCTGGGCTGGTGGCTCATGCCTATAATCCCAGCACTTTGGGAGGCAGAGGCTGGAGAACAGCTTGAGCTCAGAAGTTTGAGTCTATCCTGGACAACATATTAAGACCATCTCTACAAGAAATGTTTTAAAACTTAGCAGGGCATGATATCACATGACTGCATCCCTAGCTACTTGGGAAGCTGAAGCACAAGGCTCACTTGAGCCCAAGAGTTCAAGGCTCCAGTGAGCTATGATTGTGCCACTGTGCTCAAGCCTGGGCAATAAAGTGAGACCCTGTCAGTAAATAATAATAATAATAATAATAATAATAGCAACAAAGTAAAAAATAAAACACAACAGTTAGGTACTATATGCACATATTTTTTATTGATGCATAATAAATACACATAGTTTGGGGTTACATGTGATAACTTAATACACTCATATAATTTGTAAAGATCAAATCAGCACACATGGATTTTTTTTAAGTGTGAAAGGATAATTCCAAATTGATACATTTTTACCTTTGGAGGATGAGAAATTTTAGGAGAAAAAGGGGAAGCAAATGGAAACTTTAATTTTTTGGATATACATAATTTTAATATAGTATTTTAGCATTGTGAGCTTCTTATAGTAGAATATAGAGTCCATCACTTCTCAAAAGAAGATATACAGGCAGCCAGCAGACACATTAAAAAGTGCTCAGCCTCAGACCAGAACGGTGGCTCATGCCTATAGTCCCAGCACTTTGGGAGGCCAAGGTGAGAGGATCACCTGAGCCCAAGGGTTTGAGACCAGCCTGGGCAACTTAGTGAGACCTCATCTCTACAATAAATCAAAAAAATAGCCAGTCATGGTGGCACGTGCCTGTAGTTCCAGCTACTTGGAAGGCTGAGGCGGCAGGATCACCTGAGCCCAGCAGTTCGAGGCTGCGGTGGCCATGAGCATGCCACTGCACTCCAGCCTGGGTGACAGAGGAGACTCCAACTAAAAAAAAAAAAGTGCTCAGCCTCACTAATCATCAGAGAAACGCAAATCAAAATCACATTGAGGACAGGACGCGGTGGCTCACGCCTATAATCCCAGCACTTTGGGAGGCCAAGGTGAGAAGACTGCCTGAGCCCATGGGTTCGAGACCAGCCTGGGCAACTTGTCATCTCCACAAGAGATAAAAAAATAAGCCGGGCATGGTGGCACATGCTTGCAGTTCCAGCTACTTGGAAGACTGAGGCGGAAGGATCGCCTGAGCCCAGCAGGTCGAGGCTGAGGTGGCCGTGAGCATGCCACTGCACTCCAGTCGGGGCGACAGAGTGAGACTCTGACTCAACAAAAAAGAAAAAAAGAAAAACACACACACACTCATTGAGATACTACCTAACAGTAAGAATGGCCATCATTAGCCGGGCTCGGTGGCTCAACCTGTAATTCTGCGCTTTGGGACGCTGAGGTGAGTGGATTGCCTAAGCCCTTGGGTTCGAGACCCGCCTGGGCAACTTGGCGAGACCCCATCTCTACAATAAATCAAAAAATCAGCCGGGCATGGTAGCGCGTGCCTGTAATTCCAGCCACTTGGAAGGCTGAGGCGGAAGGATCGCCGGAGCCCAGCAGGTCGAGGGTGTGGTGGCCGGGAGCGGCCACTGCACTCCAGTCTGGGCGACAGAGTAAGACTCCAACTCAAAAAAAAAAAAAAAAAAAGAATGGCCATCATTAATAAAACAAAAAACAACAGATGCTGGCGAGGATGCGGAGAAAAAAAGAACGCTTCTACACCGCTGATAGGAATGCAAACTAGGGCAGCCTCTTTGGAAAACAGTACGACTATTTCTAAAAGAACTAGACATTGACTTTCCATACGGCCCAGCAATCCCCCTACTGGAAATACACCCAGAGGAACTCAAATCCTTCTACAAAAAAGATGCCTGCACACATATGTTTGTTGCAGCACTATTCACAATAGCAAAAACATGGAACCAACTGTGCTGCATATTGAAACTGGACTAGATTTTTAAAATGTGGTACATATACACAATGGAATATTATGCAGCCATAAAGAAGGACAAACATACGAACTTTGCAGCAACTTGGACGGATTTAGAGTCTATCAAACTCAGTGATCTATCACAGAAACAAAGAACAGAGTACCGCATGTTCTCACTCACAAGCAGACCCTGAACATTTACTATAATAGAACAATGGAATAGGATAGTGATTCCAGAAGCAAAGCCTCAATTTCTCAACCAACTCATCTTTGCCAAAACCTCCAACAACCACCACTGGGGAGAGGAGAACCTATTCAGTAAATGGTGCTGGGAAAACTGGCTGACCACCTCTAGAAGATTGAAACAGGACCCCTACCTACCACCATACACAAAAATTAACTCTAAATGGATCAAAGACCTAAACATATAACCTCAAACTATAAGAATAATAGAAAACACAGGAGACACCCTTGTGGAAATTGGAAGTGGCAACCAATTCCTATTCAGAACCCTAAATGCCCATACCTTTAGAAATAAGATAGACAAGCGGGACCTCATCAAACTAACGAGCTTTTGCAAAGCCAAAGAAACCATCAAGAGAGCAGGGAGACGGCCCACAGAATGAGAAAAAATATTTGCCAACTGTATATCTGACAAAGGCCTAACATCTAGGATCTACAAGGAGCTCAAATGCACTGAAAGGAAAAAAACAAACAGCCCCATTAAAAAGTGGGCAAAAGACATGAATAGACACTTCTCAAAAGAAGATATATGGGGAACCAACAGACACATGAAAAAGTGCTCAGCCTCACTCATCATCAGAGAAATGCAAATCAAAACCACATTGAGATGCCACCTAACCCCAGTAAGAACGGCCATCATTAATAAAACACAAAACAACAGATGCTGGCAAGGATGCAGAGAAAAAGGAACGCTTCTACATTGCTGGTGGGAATGCATACTAGTGCAACCTCTTTGGAAGTTGGTGTGGCAATTTCTGAAAGAACTAGAAATTGACCTTCCCTATGACCCAGCAATTCCCCTATTGGGAATATACCCAGAGGAACTCAAGTCATTCTCCAAAAAAAGATACCTGCACACGTATGTTTGTTGCTGCTCTATTCACAATAGCAATAACATGGAACCAACCATGCTGCCCATCGAAGCTGGACTGAATAAAAAAAAATGTGGTACATATACATAATGGAATATTACGAACATATGGACTTCACAGCAACTTGGAAGGATTTGGAGTCGATCATACTCAGTGGTCTATCACAGAAACAAAGAACAGAGTACCATATGTTTTCACTCATAAGCGGACCTTGAACAATTATAACACTATAAGAAAGGAATTGGCAGAAGTGGAAAACTGCCAGGGGATGGGGGTGGGATTGGCAGTTGAGGGAAACTGCTAGGGGAGGGAGGGGCATATCTTATCAACAAGGGTACTTGCATAATCAACGTTTGTATACCTAACCCTGAATTGTACCACACATCTTTATAATAAAAAAGAAAAAATAATAATAATAAACATTAATTAATTAATTAATTAATTTTTTTATTTTTTGAGTTGGAGTCTCACTCTGTCGCCCATACTAGAGTGCAGTGACATGCTCCCGGCTACCTCAGCCTCGACCTGCTGGGCTCCGGCGATCCTTCCACCTCAGCCTTCCAAGGAGCTGGAACTACAGGTGCACGCTACCACACCTGGCTAATTTTTGATTTATTGTAGAGACAAGATCTCGCCAAGTTGCCCAGGTGGGTCTCGAACCCACGGGCTCAGGCAATCCACTCACCTCAGCCTCCCAAAGTGCTTGGTTTACAGGCTGAGCCACCAAGCCCGGTCAACAATAAACATTTAAAATAAATAAACAAATAAAACTATAAGAAAAGGATTCGCAGTAGTGGGACACTCTATGGTCAGGGAGATGGGGAAGACACATCAGTAAGGGTACCTGACCTGAAACCAGGCAAAGTTGGGACCAAAGGGAGGCCCAAACTTTACCTGTATGATGACCATTTGTATATCTAATCCTGAATTGTACCCCACAACTTTAAAATTAAAATAAATAAATAAATAATATAGGGTCCATGAGAACCAAGCTGAATTTTTTTTTAATAGAACCTCAGGCTGGGCGTGGTGGCTCATGCCTATAATCCCAACACTTTGGGAGGCTGATGTAAGAGGATTGCCTGAGCCCATGGGTTCGAGACCAGCCTAAGCAACCTGGTGAGACCTCGTCTCTACAATAAATCAAAAAGTTCGCCGGGCGTGGTAGCACGCACCTGTGGTTTCAGCTACTTGGAAGGCTAAGGCGGAAGGATCACCTGAGCCCAGCAGGTCAAGGCTGCGGTGGCCGTGAGTGCCCCACTACACTCCAGCCTGGGCGAGAGTGAGACTCCAACTCAGAAAAGAAAAAAGAAAAGTAAATGGGACCTCACTTTATCACCCAGGCTGAAACGCAGTGGTGAGATCATAGCTCACTGCTACCTAAGCAATCCTCCCACCTCAGCCTCCCAAGTAGCTAGGATTACAGACACACCACCATAATCAGCTCAGGTTCTTTTGTTGTTATTTTTTGAGTGGGAGTCTCACTCTGTTGCCCAGACTGGAGTGCAGTGGCACACTCACAGCCACCCCAGAGCCAACCTGCTGGGCTCCGGCAGTCCTTCCACCTCAGCCTTCCAAGTAGCTGAAACCACAGGTGCGTGCTACCATGCCCGGCTAATTTTTTGATTTATTGTAGAGATGAGGGACCACCAAGTTG